>KN480164.1:100265-121456 GCA_000787095.1 Periophthalmodon schlosseri
GTAGGTGTGGTAAAATTCATTAAAAGGAAGGTGACAGATATAGTTTCTTCTTCTGTTTGGTGTTAAGTGGAACAATACAATACTGTACACCCACTGGTCAAATCATTATGGATATTATGACATTTGTTGGAGCACATCTTGCCATTTGGAATACATAAGGCCAGAATCAAACATTTTGTTGGTTAGTCTAGTTGGTCAGTCAGTTAATGGACCAAGGACAAAATGGACAGAATGCACGTTTGTTCTATCCCTGTTGTGTCATGAGGTGGCGCTAGGGATGTTTCAGAGTGTTTTTCATGCACTGTGAGCATAGAGTTAGTTGATCTGGGCACTTAGCAACGCTGTCAATCAAACCTGTTGTTAAGGTTAGCAAGAGTGACCTCGGGGAACAAAGGCACTTGATTTGTCTGACACGATAGCGAAATAAAAATACAAGGATCACGTAGAGCGGATTAATATGAACATTTTAAGATCAAAATGACCAGCCTGACAGCAGTAGTTTTGGAAAGAGGGGCGACAGTTTTCTAAGAGAAAGTGAATTGGAGCCGATGGAGCCGGAAGCACGTTCCTGCTCACTTCCTATTTGGAACGTAGCGGCTAGCAGGTTAGCTATGTCCATTTATATATACAGTCTATGAGATTAAGCTGTGACTGTGACAATGGCTCTTGTTATTATTAGCAGCTTGTCAATAAAGCACATTAAAAAGATCAAGTCGGCTGGTTCATTAATGGTGAGGCATTACAATACGAACAAAAGATATTAACTTTCCCCAAATCAAAGCCAGAATTTTGTAGGCCAACGTGCACACCATTATCTTTGAGATATACTATCTTTAGACAGACCCAGTCCCTTGTCAGAGATCTATACTCTCTAGTGCTTCTTTTAATGTTCCTCTGTAGTATTTGATATAGTGTTTTAACTATACGTGGGTTTAATGTATGACACTTCTGGCTATAAATTTAACATTGCCATCGGTACGACAGGGCTGCCATGTAAAGCTTCAAGTACATTTGACATCTGTGTTCACCGTGTGGAGGTTACATCAGCAGTCGGCGCCAGTGGAGTTGTCAAACAAAATGAGACAGCTTATGACATGTCAGTAGTCACAATAAGATCTGATGGACAGCTGAGAGAGCGGGTGAAGCGGACCCTGTCCCCTAACCACAACATTCTGTCATATGCAGTATACTAAGGCTGAGGGATGTGGGAAGAAACATCTAATACTATGACAATTGATATGATTGGTCATACTTTTATATAGCATTTTGCCATAGTTGATAGCTCATATGGTTGGTGCGCACTCACATTCAGTCCGTTTACATGTAGTTACAAAGGAGAAAAAGAAAAAAAGAAGAAAAACATTAGGGCATGCTAGATTCACTGTTTTGATAATTGAAAAGGTATATTTCATATTGAGTATGTGCAGGTAGTGGTTTAACATAGAAATTGTTTGGTTCTTGGAAAATATTGATATCACAGAATATAATGTGCAGTATAGCAATTACTTGTGAGCCATATTATCGTGTGTATGGAATCATGAGGGACCCTGTGATTCCCAGCCCTACTGACAACCCCAAAACAGCAAGGGAAAAAGAGATGATAACATTTTCATTTTAGAGGTTTTATTAATTATTACCACTAATATCTCTACTTATTATGATGCAATATATTTGTGATACATTTTGCATTGTAATATACCATTCAGCCTCATGTGGAGTTGCAAAGAGCGGCGCCTGGGGCAGAGTGTCCTAATCTCTATCAACCCTTTTCTGGTGTTATGCTCTGTGACTTTCTCCACTCAGAAATGTGATAATCCCTCTTTGCACCCTCCCGAAATAGATTTCAGATCTGGTCTAGTGGCGCGCCTTTTGGACAGAAAATGTGCGCGGGTTATTTCAGTCTCTGTCTTGTAAACATTCAAATGTAAATGATGATCTGACTGCTATATTGATTACTGTCTCTGCTGCATGCCCCTTATGATTTAGTTCAGTCATTTTCTCTTGTTTGGAGTTTTATCTGAATTTCTCTGTCTGTGGCTGTCTCTGCGCTGGATCGATGCTACACCTCCCATGAGCCCTGGTGCAGCCGCCCTGTCACCGCTCAGACCTAGGGGGCGCCGAGCTCTGAAGGATGTCTTCATAATGTGGCCCTGGTCCGACCTTGGAGGGCAGGAGTCAAGCGCACTTAAGCCTATGCCAGTTACTCAGGAGGGGTATTGATCACCGAGCTATAGGGCACATTCTGGGAATACAACTGTTTGTCTTTCCAAATCAGTATAAACCAAAGCCTGCTGTTTATCAAGAGGGTACAGGCGGGGTATGGGGAGTTTGTTAATGATACAAGTCAAATGCAGAAATTGTTTATGTGTCATATTAAGGTTAGCTTTTACTTTTGCACATACAACCTTATTGACATTCATTTATTTGGAGGACAAGCCCCTTGAGAGGAACCATCTTCTTTCACATTAACGTTCACATTAATTTTGGGCAATAGTGGCTCATAAAGCACTCGTCCACCATTTTGAAGGTTGCAAGTTTGAACACTGCTCATAGATCAGCCTCACTGCCCAGTATAAATCAGGTGTGTGACTGCCTGGTGGTAGTTATGAGGGCAGCTGTGGCTACAGAAGTACTTTACTAACACTGCTTTGTGTGAGGTGAGTGTACTGTATAATGCATGAAGCACTATGAGTATTTTGAAAGACACTACATATAGTATTATTTTAGGTGCCCCTCTTGGGTCTCGAGACTAGTAGGCTGGTAAAGATGCTGCCTAATAGCCTAATGGTTGTGGTTTGATTCCTGCTACTTGCAATAATGAAAGGAATGTAAATACATGAAAAGCTTGCAAAGAACAGTGGTGGAACAAAGTAAAAGTAGTTAAGTATTTTACTTAATTATACATTTTAAGTATCTGTACTTTACATAAGTAGATTTTAAAGTGGGTACTTTTACTTCACTATATTTGAGAGCAGGTATTTGTACTTTTTACTCCACTACATTTTTTAACAGGTCTGAAAAGTAAAAGTGTTTTGGTTTTTTTTTGTTTGTTTTTTTTATAATTGTCTGAGACCTGCTGAAAAGGCTGGGGGTTTATTTTTTAACACATTTGTGGTTTGAGCAAACAAAAATATAAAAAGAAAAACAGGTAGGAAAAAAAACTGAAGCAAACAAAATATAAAAAAGAAAACAGGTAGGAAAAAAAACTCAATTCAATTGTTTCTGTTGAACAAAGTTCAGCACAAATCTTTATCAAAATCACTACATTTGAAGCTTCATTAGATCTCAAAATATGAACAAAATACTTTATTTTTTACTCTTTCAGTACATTTTAAATGGGTACTTCAGTAGATTTTTTCATGTGATACTTTTACTTGGGTATTTTTCTGCCTGCACTTTTACTTAAGTGACAAAAGTGAGTACTTCTTCCACCACTGGTAAAGAACATTATATATGCACTTTCACTATATGCACTATCATCATCTGGACTTATACAATTCATGCTAAATACCTTTACCTTTTATCCAGACATGGGTTTGGCATTGACTGGAGTAACAGTCTACCTCTTATGATTAAATGGATGCAGGTGATGTTTGTATTCTGCACATGTTAGAGCATAGATGCAGTTCAAACCCGACGCTATCAGCAATCAATTCAGCTTTCTGGAGTACAACATCTGAACACATATAACACATATTATTACTGATGCCTGTTCATTGTTATTCAGTGCCTTTCCTTATACAGCTTTGGTCCACATAGTTTATGCTAGTTTATGTTGGTAACCGACTTTTATACACACACCTGCACCAGGTTTTGATGTTTTATATGGACTTATATACTTATTTTGTTTGTTTGTTTTTGTTTGTATTGCTTTTTAAACAGGGCACCCATGAAAAAGAGAGCCCAAGTGCTCTCATTGGGTTCCGCTAGATAAATAAAGATAAAGAAGAAGTTCAGTAGAGATTGGCAATTCCAGGGCTAAAATTATCCAAATGATTCTAGTGAAGGTATATGGAGTTTAAAAACACAGTGGAGCACTTCCTGTATTACCACATGACATCACAAGGTGGAACAGAGCCCTTTACTCACCAGCTCATCTTCTTGGATCATGGCATGTTGTTACATTTACCCATGTTTGACTACTTCTTGGCATGCAGTTAAACTTTACCACCTGTGCACACATGGATGAACTAAACATTTTGTAATTATGTTGTCATTAACATTGCTCTCCCATAGGAGCTTAAGCTTTTCCCCTGATGCGTCACTCACCTCTCGTCAAATTTGATTATAATAGTTTAATTAAATTACTGAAATAATCCTGCTGTCTGACACCGTATTGCAATTAAAAACACATTAGTTACAATTACCCCATAAACTTTGCCGATGAGGAAAATGAAGTAAGTTGCGGCAGATGTGTAGATCTGTCAGACAGACTCACAGTGCTGGTTACGCTTGGTTTAAGGTAGCGCATTGTATTGTGTTGTAATGTGTGATGGCTGAGGGCTTTTCAAATTAGACAGTGCAGATGGAAAGCCGTTACAGTATGGGGACTGAGATTCTTGGAGCATGCCGTGTATTTAATCAAGTGAAAGAAGAGGTTTTAAAAGGTGCTGTACCTCTTTTTTACAGTTTTAAAATGTGAAAAACAGAACTAGTTCATTTTAAACAGTTTCCGGTAGTCCAAAGTTATTCCTCACTTACCTTACTCATTCCAAGCATCCTAATTATTAACCGTGTTGAGTTTATAAGTGCTATTTACAACATTCAGAGACCAGCATAACTAACAGCTAACAACAACTAGCATGCTAACAGTGCACTTCCTGATTATCAGACAATAAAATGTTTTATAAGTAGCTGCAAATAGTACACAGCAGACTTATTTTGACATCAAGAGCTGCTTATACAATATATGATGGAGCACAGCCACAGAAAAAAGGTCCTATCTCCTTTGGTAAAGTTAATGTAATAGTTTCAATCACATTTGCCCAGCTCAAATATAAATGTATGCCACATTTTGAATTATTATTGCAAATGTTGGATAGCAAATGTTAAATATTCTACAAATATTTCAGAACATATTTAATGATATGAAATGCCATCACTTACCCATGCAGACATTTTCATTAAACTGCAGCCTTAGTCTTGACATCTTTGAAAGATTTTAGTGGAAAGAATTTTTTCATTTTGGTAAAATATTTGTTCTTTTTTAATATTATTTTGAGGTAGAATGCCCTTGAACCGATACGTCAAGGTTTATTTGTTCATTTGTTCAAAAAGAGATGAGTGTCATAAATGTGTAGATCAATGCGTCATGATGGAAGGATGCCAGACCACCAGGGGGAGTGATGCCTATTATCACATATGTCATTCATTTCTATGCAGTTCTCATGCAGTTTTCTTGTAATAAAAACATGTATGATGATGTATGTGACATGTATATAAACAGTATATATAAATGGACATGGCTAATCCACCAGCCAAATAGGAAATGAGCATGGGCGTGCTTCCGGCTCCATCGAATCTGGCTACAATTCACTTTCTGTTGAAAAAGTGTTCCCCCTCTCTCCGTAACTGCTGCTGTCAGAATCATCATTTTTATTCTTAAAATATTCTTATTAACCCGCTCTACATGATCCTGGTGTTCTTTTATTTCTCTGTTTTGTCCATAAATCAAGATATGAACATTAATCACAGACGAATCAGGTGCCTTCTTTTCACGAGGTCGCTCCCTCTTGCGTTAGCAACAGGTTTGATAGACAGCGTTGCTAAGTGCCCGCTCCCTGCTTAACTAGTGGTGCGGGTGGGAAGGGGCGTTACTTTCAAGAGCCTCACTCTGGATTGGCTCTTTGGTTGCTATGAGACTCACAGTCGAAATTCCAAATATGGAACTTGGCTCCAAATTTGCCCCTATAACTGCTAACCTCGATGAGCTTCATTTGGCTCGAGGTGAACGCTATGGGTGACGTCACACTCCCTTAGTCCACTTCTTTATATCATTTGGCTGAGGTGAACGCTATGGGTGACGTCACACTCCCTTAGTCCACTTCTTTATACAGTCTATGGTCGTGACAAATATAACATCCACTGTCACCCATTATTTACCACAGGAGATGGCTGCCCTTTCTGCTAGAAATTTTGCATAAGAGCAGCAATTTGCCACCAAAGTGATTATACACTAAGATACTGTAGAAAGATGAGACTGTTCACGGTAAGACTGAATTTTTTTTTTTTTCTTTTTAAAATAATAAAATAACTTGAAAAAACACATCTAACTGAATAAACGCAAGGTAGATAAGATTAATGCCATACTGTGGAACATTCCAGGCAAAGCAAAAACATAGACCACCATGTGACAGACCTCCCTCACCCAAAATGTTCTATTGCTGGGTTTCAGATGACATCACAACATTCTATATTCCAATATTATTTAATATAGATGGGGAGCAGATGAGTTCTTGGGTCTAGTTACTAAAAAGAATGAATACAATGTTCTCAATAGGAAAATCTCTTGCCCCCCACCTGGGAGTACGACATCATCACATTTTAGAATCAGAAAACACCAAAAGTGCACCTCATACTTAATATACGAAATATTTATCTAGTCAAATGTTATTATTTTACTATATAACATTACATTAATATATAAAAAAAAAAAAAGTTATCCTAACTGAGCGTGGCAGGTACTCAGTAGACATTGTAAGTGTCAGCTTGCTAAAATGTATTTAAAATTTTTCTGGTGAATGTAATAAAATATGCCTTCATTACAGTATCATTACAACAACTAGGCAGTAGATAAGCTTAAATCCCTCTTCGTTTGCAGAGTGAAAGTGCAGCAGTCACAGCCTCACACATAAAAACAAGGCTTCTCTCTGTCATGCTCCAGTCGCCTCAGAGCCTGCTCACACTGACTGACGTGTGTTTACCTTTTGTGTTCTTTCTGCGATCCTCAAATTGCTCCATGGCTGGAAACAGTAAAAGCTCCCAAAGCACAAGTGTTGAATATGTGCATTTTTATATTCTATAACCATCACTTCTGACAGGCCCAAATACACTTTTTTATATGAAATACTTTTTGAGGTGTGCTTCACATAGGAGGTCACGTCAAGCCTTGCCTCGCCTTGTTGCATTGGATTAGCCGGATGTAAAATTCAACTCCAACCAAGTGGAAGTTTTACTGAAGCAGGTGCTTGTTATGTTCAGACTTTGTAGTCACAAACTGGGCATGTACTGACAAGCAGTGGTGGAAAGAGTACTGAAAATAAGTACTCAAGTAAAAGTACAGTTACATGGTTAAAATGTACTCAGTTATAAGTACTACTGAGTAGTTTGTACTGTAAAAGTATAGAGTACTCCTGAAAAATACTACTCAAAATATTAGTTACTAGTTACTTTTTACTGACATTTTAGACCAGTCTTTTATCCAAAACTTAGTAATTAAACAGTTTAAAGCGGAATTAAATTCTTTTGAACCACCGCATATTCTCTGATCTCTGGCCCATCAGAACAGGCACTGCAGAGCTGTTTTGTTTGTTTGTAGATACAGAAGGAGCAGACAGAGCAGAGACAGCCGTTGACTGGGAGGATTTGGATTTTGCTGTACTCAAGTAACTTCTATGATTTTAAATGTAACAGACTACAATTCCATGGCTAGAATTATACTCACTTACAAGTACATGTTAAAATTTCTTCAAAAAAATACTATTACTATTATTTGGGCTTAGTTACCTTCCAGACTAGGGTGCACAGTGGCAGAGAAGTTGGCTTTTTCAGATGGGTAGTTGTAGGTTGAGAACTCTCTGGTAAGTTCTAGCCTCACTGGGTTATCTGAGGCTTCCATCCAAACAAGTTGAAACAAGTACGATAATCCAATCCACTTTATATACCTATCATGGATTTCAGTGTGATGAACTTGGCACTGTTGCCGTAGCAATTAACAATTCAAAACACATTATATATTTTGAATGGTCAAAAGCGACCTAACATGAAGTTGAACTCTATGAATAGCACTTTTTACTGACAAAGTTTAGTCTAAGAAACAAAGTCTAACAAAGTGCTTTATTATTCCATCCATCTATCCATTTTCTTCCACTCACCCGGGGCCAGGTCGAGGGGGCAGCAGTCTAAGCAAGGATACCCAGACTTCCAGCACCCCAGACATTTCCTCCAGCTCCTCCGGTGGGACCCCAAGGTGTTCCCAGGCCAGCCAAGAGATGTAGTTCCTCCAGCGTGTCTTGGGTCTTCCCTGCAGCCTCCTCCCACTTGGAGGAGCAGCGTCTCTACTCCGCGCTCCTCCCATGTGACTGACCTCCTCACCTTATCTCTAAGGGAGCGCCCAGAAACTCATTTCGACCGCTTATATCCACAATCTTGTCTTTTCGGTCATTAGCCAAAGCTCATGACCAAGTGCTACATCAGTGAAATAAAAATAAAGTAAATCGATACAACTGAATAAGATAATACAACACTATAAAACAATACAACAGAATAACAATAGGCTACAGGCATAAATCAAACAAATCAATGGTCAGTCATTTATCCAGAGGGCATTGTGGAATGCCAGGTGTGATCAGCTCCAGCTATCTCCAACACGGAACAATCACACACACACACACATATATATCATATATATATGTGTGTGTGTGTGTGTGTGTGTTGATAGACAAAGTTACATTATACGTAATTCAAACTCAAATAGCAACTTTCAATATTAGTTTTGTGGCCTCTATGTGATCTGTACTGTTGTCATCAGGGTCAGAGGTGACTTTTGATTTCCTGCTCCTTTAGCGTTGTGGAAGTGCGGATGAGAGCGGGAAAAGCAGACAGGGATAACAGGAACACAGTGATTTGGTGAAGGCCCACAGCAGCCCTGGAGCTAAAATCCATAAATGTACTGCGCTATATTGGCCTGTCAAAGTATTGCAGTCAGTCACTCATCCACTCATAGGCATTTATGCATGGGTTCACTCTACTCCATATCTGATTCAACCACCCAACCAGCAGAACTATCACGCAATCAAATCACACTATTTCTAACAAAAGCATGTTCAGTGTGACCTTATACTGGCTCTGCTGCTTTGTGAATCATGATTTTCCAAATAATAGGCATAAACCATTCAATTAAAGTGGAAACTGGAGCCTCACTTGAGTGAATATATTATCATTCACATTTAAACTATTCTGATTTTCAGTTACTCAACAACTTTCACATGTAGCAATAAACTGGTTTATAGATCATATTTGCACTGAGTGTTTTGTCACTGACCCTGCAGCCCATTCTATGAAAGCCAACAGGAAGCATTCAGCACGCTTCTAAAACCTTTGTTGGAGTAACCTTCAAATTAACTCAAACATATTCAATACAAATCTTTGATATGAAGTGTGAGCTACAGTTATTTTGAGACCTAAGAAGGAATCTAGGTATCATCATGAAATAAGTTGCAGACACTAGTAAAATAAACAATGTTGACATACCTGTATCATTTGTACAGTCTTAAAACATGTCTCCCTGAAGGCTACACTTGTCATCAGAGACAGAAATGTAAAGTGTATGGTTTTTGTAGTGTTTGTGCTTGTCAGCCCTTGATGTGGATTTTGCTGCATTCTGTCCTCAACAGGAACCTGCTGCACAGAGTCACGCCTGACGAATGTAATTTAATTATTTTTCAGTTTGAAAATAAAATTAAAGATGCACTACGATATCACTTTTTTGTCTCTATGGAGATGTTTTTGCTTTGCCTAGAATGTTCCACAATATGGCATCAAATGTATATATCTCGCATTTATTCAATTTAAAATATGCCTTGAAAACATGCATTCTTACTTTGACCTGAGTCACCTCTCTGCAGATCTGATCTGTAACATGACCTGGTGGTGTTTTATGCTTGTCTCCATATGTTTAATGCCATACTGTGGAACATTCCTGGCAAGTTGGTGTGCACTCTCCATCAGAAAAGTTACATTTAAATACAATTATTATTACTTTAAAGGAAGTGTACATTTTCTGGTCAGTTTTAGTAGAGGCTATTATTCTTTGAAATACTTTAAACTGCACTTGTGAAGAACCAGAGTAGTTTTCCCAATATCACCATTAACTGACCCTCTAAATTATTATTTGTATTATTATTTTTTTTTTTTACTTTTGGTCCACTTTAGTACTCTTCTCTAAGTCTGCCCATTGTCACTTCCTGTGCCACAGTCCAGCAGTGTCCCTTCGAGCGCCCCAGGCCATGCCTTCAGCCAATCAGGGTTCAAAGCTCCCACCATGACAACCACACCAGGAAGTCCTCTCTTGTGTCTCATCACCCCGGCAACCACCTTGGACTCTTTTATATTTAAAAAGTCTTCTTCAGCACCTGTCAGACCATGCTGAGGTGGAATAAAAAATGCCTTCCATATGCTTTGGATCTTAACTCCTTTATGTGGCCATATGTTTGCAATGTAAAAAAAAAAAAATGTTATAAAAGATGAGTGGTTGGCATGTTAAGTGAACATCCTGGCAGGTAAAACCACTCACTGTGTTTGAAATCACAGCTTGAGAAGAACGCAGGGTGCATTTTGATGACTGTTCCAAATTGCAGAGAAATGTAGGAAGATGGAGAGATTAAGTGATGATCGGAGGGGTACAAAAGAAGGTGTGCTGTCAGATCAAGAGGAGAGTGTGATGGGATAATGACGCTTCAGAAAGGTGTATTGGAGCATATTCAACACGTTCAAATTACCACACAGAGTTCCTCTTTACAGACAATGATTATGGGATGAGCAGTAGCAAAAGTAGTCACCTTGGGAGAGCAGGTGAAGTGATAAGTCAAGACTAAGGGTGACATGTGACCAGTGTTGGGAGTAACGCATTACAAAACAAATTACAGTAATATATTTAATATTTCAGTAATGCTACAATATAACAGTTATGCTCCATGCTGTTCACATTTCACCGGAGCAGTACCAGGGCTTCTCCAAGCGGCCCGTGCAGTGTGAGGGCGGGGTTTGTGCCATCGGAGCACCACGCGGCTCGTCATTTAAACCCACTTCAGCTCCTCCACTCCTCACAAGGGCCATACGTGCACACTCCCTCACCCACATCCAACCGCAAGTCCTGCTCAGATTTTAGAGAAAAGTCCTACCTGTTTTCTTTTTTTCATTATTTTTTTCCTTGTAAGCAGGTTAAGAATGGACAATGCATTTCTCTGATTGGCTAATTGTCAGAGCCCGCATGCCTTTTTAGGAAAAAGCGACCAAGCTTTTCATCTTGCACAGCAAGATGGATTCATGCAATATCTGTGAGTTCTCAAACTAATGAGAATCCATCTTGACATGCTCCTGCTGATGCAATTGGGCCTGACCGCTGGTGGCTGGAGCTGGGACCAAGCACAGAGCAGCATTGTGGTTTGGGTGGAAGCCAAATGTGAAACTCATAAGCGAACCAAAACAAACATAGCAACACCGTAAGACTTACTTTAGCCTCTTTTAGAAAATATGGCCTATTTGTCTGTGAAAAAAAAAAAAAAAAAACATGTAGAAAGAAGCGCTTCGTGCATTTGTGCATGGGAATCTATCTATGCTTTTCTCTCAGCTGGATTTAACAAAAGACTCATTTATCAAGCGTTTGCTCATGTGCTAAACAGCTAAACATGCTAAAATTGGAGCAAAAATCTGACGCAATTTCTCACAAAGATGCTGAAGAAGACACAGCGCAGTTTTGTTCCTACAAGTGAATGAATATGCAAAATGGAGCATTTTCGCCAACATGTGCAAAATCCAAGGCGGAGGAAATGCAAATGAAGTTGTTTAGCAGGTGCTGCCTGATTTATAACATCTATGAGACCTAAAACTGTGTGATAATATAGTACGCTAAAGAGATGGGTGCAAACTTTTTACAAAGGATAGCTTCAGCAATAGGGCATTTGATTTTAAATCCTTTAAAATAACCAACAAGCACAGATAAGACAATAGCATGCTGTTTTCAAAGGAGCACTAATAAAATATCAACTCTTTACCTGTGACACTTTGGCCTTGACTCCCACAAGTCTTCCACTGATCTGGAGCGTTCCACAGCAGCTGTCCATCAAACTGGGCTTTCACATGTCTGTGCCATGTCCTGTCCAAAGTGAAGACTGTGGGGTCCACTTCCTGTACGCGGTGACCAGACGCTCCGATGCCACAGGCACACGGATTTTCCTGCACCTATTCCTGCAATCTGTCATCCCCTGTTTAAGTCCAAAGCAAAAAGGATAGGCTGATGCTGGTTAACCTGCTGTTCAAAGTTTTTACAGGTCCCCGTCAGAAAGTACGGGCAAACCTTAATTTGCAACAACAATTCAACAGAAATCATTTGCGCACTTCACATTGGTAAATCGCACACAACACACCCACAAACTGTTTTTGTGTTTATACTCACAGTTTAGAGTGTGGAATGATAACTGAGGCCCATAATAATTTGAATATATGCATTGAAGGGGTAAACATTTCCTGTTAAAACTGTAACTAAAAAAGTTCCCTATACAACTCAGTATTGGAAATGTTTGAACCTTAGAAAGTTTACAATCACAAACAATCTTGGCATGAAGCAAGGCCAGCAGTGTTGTCTCTGATTTAAAACATATTCTTTTTTTGTGTAAGTATATGTCTAAAATAAATGTTTGGTGAAAGACCCACATATAACCAGACAAAGCCATTGGGTGATGGGTTTTCAAACCTGTGGTGCCAGTCAGAGCAGGTTATCACTGATGTAGTCTGGCCACTGTTGAAATCTTGAATGTGTTTTCTGCTGAGAGTGAAAGACTTTGCCGCCGCACATTGAAAAACATGAGACTTGTGTTCAGCTTTGAGCCCATTCAGAGCCAACTCCTCAGAGCTGCTGCTAAAAGGGACGGATGATAACCTCCAATGCAGAAAGCTCACACCTCGCATTTTGGCGTAAACAAGAGAAAAACAGCAAGAAAAGCGTGGGGCAGAGTAAATGTATGAGGTGAGGAGTACAAGTCATTGTCCAGTCAACCGTGGTGTCATAAACAGTGTGAACGTTGCAGCATACAAAGCAAGAATCGCACTACTTTAGAATATTCAGACTTGTTGTGAGGAGAGAGGGCATGAGTTATTGTAACACTAGTAAAAGTAAAAGACTGTGTGTGTTGCTACTTGGAGACCATTAGCAAAGGCGTGTCAACTGCAATGCCGTGCTAACTCAAAGATGAAGTTCTTAACAGGCAAGACATCAGTGGTGTCAAGTCAGTTTTATTTGTAGAGCACCTTTACTGCCCAGAGAACTCAAAGTGCTTTACACAGGAGTAAAATCACAATATTAGCTAAATATATAAACATTGCTTTCAAAATATATGAGTTCACATAATTTACAGATAAACAATATAAAAGATCATGACAGTTAAAACTTTCAAGCCAATAAATATTGAAATTCATGGACAACTTTGCCATTAACTATTCAAAGGCAATATTAATTTGGATATAAAAAAAAAAAAAAGAACTCTCTAGCAGATTTTCTGGTAGAGAATTCCACATTTGGGACACATAGAAACCAAATGAGTTTTCACCGTGTTTGGTCTGAATTCGAGAAACCACCAGGAGACCAGTACCAGCTGATCTTAGGGGCCTATCGGGCTCATAAAAGGAGTCAGCAGGTCTGTCAGATACTTTGGACCTCTGCCATCTGGAGACTTGTGGACCAATAAAAGAATTTTGAAACTGATTCTGTGAGGGACTGGAAGCCACTGGTAATACTGGTAATACTGGTAATACTGGTAATATGGTGTCTTTTTTATTTTTTAGCGACAACCCTAGCCGCGCCATTTTGTATGAGTTGCAGCTGCCAGATACTGCCTGAGAACTTTGTGAGACCTGTGAACAGGCCGTTGCAATAGTCCAGCCTACTTGATATAAATGCATGGATCAGCTTTTCTAGGTCTTGTTAAGAAATAGTCACTAAGGCATAAGATATTTTAGGTGATAAAAAGCTGACCTACTTTTCATTTTAATATGGCTGTTCAAACTCCAGTTACTGTCCAGAGTGACTCCAAGACTCTTTGCTTGGTCTTTGCTGGTGGAACATCACTTTTGGATAACTTTGAGTGAGTTGCTATTTGCAAATTTTTGTTGAATGTATTTTGCTGTATAAATTCTGCAGCATGGATTTGTGTATGGTCGTCCACAAGCACTGCATTGTATAAAAGAATAGTAGGGGTCAAATTTACTTGAACTCTTAATTTCAGTTGGGATTTGAACATATTGGAGATTATTTAACTCATTACTTTTCTGTCAGTTTTTTTGTAAACATGAGTCTTCTTTCCAAATTAGATTTATTTTCTGTTCCAACTGGCAAATTGTTTATTTCAAACCAAGTAATGTACTGAAACAAGTTACAATCACCTTCCAACAAAGCAAACAATATCGAGATCTTGCAAGTAACATTTAAAATAAAGAGTAATATTCTGAATCACTTTTCAACGTATTCCTTGTTTTAAGTGTAAACGCCACCATCATTCCGTCGACATTTTGTTTGTAAAGTCTGGCGCGACATCACACCCTCTTAGTCTTTGCTGATTTCTGCATGGATCCCAGAATACTCTCTCACCAAACATGTGCAGATTTAAATATATAAAACCAATCCAAAATCGCTGTTGCACACCTCACCAGTTTGCTAAACGCACAGTGAAACAAAATGGTTTTGGCTGTTGCTAAACGAGACTTCTCCCACAGGCCCCTGCTGTTAGAAGAGCTCCCCGCCGCCTGCCACCATTTCCACATTATTTACCACTACAAAAGCAATCTCTGCCACTGATTGTCATTTCATCGCAGCCCAACAAGAAATTAAATGAAAATGTCAGCTGGTAAACAATGACCCAACACGAGGAACACGCTCCCCTGTACACGCACGCATTCAGACAGAGGGGGCAGCCATGACGGGTGGTGGCCTCATGCAATATGAATTTCCATTTGTTTAGCTCACTTGGTGCCAGGTCCCGGGAGAAGTTTGAGTGGCTAATGTTTTATAGATAGGGAGGTGTGAATTCACTTGATTTTTGGCCGTGTTGTTTTCTTCATACAGGTGTACCTCCCGGACAGATACACAACAACAACTGGGTATGTTTTAGCGGGATGCACTCAAAAGCCCAGTGCCGACTTTCTCATGTTTACTGAATGTAAGAACTATGAGTCAAATCCTTATCCTTTAAAAAACATATCTCGGAAATATGTAACAGTCTAAAATCAAAATGATCGTTTTATTACATATTGCATACCAATAAATTACAGAAAATAAACAGGGTATTACTATTTCACTCTGCCCTTTGTTTTATAAAGGGAAACTCATCACTGTATTCTCTATGAAAAAGTGGGTTGGCCATCACTGTCTGTCAGAAGAGAACAGCACTGTACTTCAAAAACTGCCGAATACCTCACCTGCTTTTTGATCATTGATACTGGAGCGTTTAAAACCAGATCACATGACTGCATAAGGCTAAGGACTAGCCGCACCAAAACTGAGACGGGAAAGAGGGCTTTTAGCTGTTTTACTTCACAAAAATGGAGCACACTCCAAGGAAAAGCAAAACTGGATACTTTGGTGCCACAATCGCAATTTAATAATCTGGTAACTAACTTTTACACACACACCCTGCACCTGTTTTAATGTTTTATATGGACTTGTATACTTGCGTGTTTTGTTTGCTTTCCTGCTAGTATTGTATTTTAAACAGGGCACCCATGAAAAAGAGAGCCCAAGTGCTTTCATTGGTTTCCCCTGTATTAATAAACAGAAAGAAAGAACCATGGAGGCACTGTGTGTATTGGAAATGTCATAGAAGCACATTTTTACAGCAATCTAAATATCAGTTCTTGTACAGTGTTATAACAATTGTCATTTTTGCAGATACAATAAGCTACAACATTGGCTGTGTTCATTGTGAATGCATTTTGAGTGCAGAGATTAGGCCAGTTAGTCCGGCGAAGGTTTATGTAAAAATTACAAGGAAGACTTCTGCATTTTTGCTGTTGTAACTATCTGAGAAAAAATAAAAAATTGAAATTGAGTACTGCATGACCTCTGAAACCACGGTGAATGAAGAAAATGTGTACTCCATGTATGTTTTTTATTGTTTTTTTAAATGTCAAATCAATTTTACATATGGGTGGTTTTCAGATTATCGAACGTAATCATGTCATGCTCCCAGATGGGGGGCAGGAGCCAGATTTCCCTATTGATTACACTGAAACAAAAATCAGCATTTTAACGATACTCATCCATCTGTATTAAATATTATTGGCCTATAGAATGTTGTGATGTCATCTGAAACCCAGCAACGTGTCCTTTAACTGTGTCACTTCTCATTAAGTCAATATATAAAAAACTGTGTTCAAACCTCTAAAAACAACACATGTGTCTTTCATAAGTGGTATATCAAAGATGCATAACACTATGACCACTTGGCATGTATTGGTAGTGTATTGGCAGTTATACATTTATTTCAGTTCAGTATTGCATTTTCCAAACACATTCTTGATGAACAGTGTATGTTTTGGTTCAGATTCTCATCACTGCATCACATTTTGACGCTTTTGTGTACTTCTATCACACCAACTTAGGAGAAAAACACTGTTAACCTTGACCTCAGTGGCCAGTGGCTATTATTAAAACGGATCGGTGTAAACGCCATTCTTAATTCAATCTATTGTGATTGCATTTGCATTTTGCTCAAGGTCCCAACTTAATCAACACTGGCTCTGTATTTGTTTACAGTATTTATTGATGGCACTATTTTAAATCCCGCTCCATTGTTCCCTCTGGCTCCTGTTCTGTTTACCTGGTTTCAGTTTTATCCTCTCCTCTATTTCCTAATCTCTCGCACCACGACCACATCTGCCCTGCCTGCCTCCACTGCAGCCATGCATGAAGCCTGCCATGGGATATTGCTTTTCTAATCTTGCTGACAGGAGATGATATTTATGTATTGTTTTCCCATATCCAGCCCACATAGGTGCTGTTTTGGCCAGTTCACAGTGCCAAGGCAAAGGCATTCTTCCCACATGAGCCTGGATGCTGCCAGCGACATTGTCCTTTTTGCATCTATTATAATTATTTTTGTACAGCATTATATAGCCCGGATTAGCATGTGCGCTTTCAATATGAGGTTTAACAAAGATTTCACTAGCAAGGACCACAACCTCAAAATACAGTGAAAATATACACGCGTTATTCAGAAGACGATGAGCATAGTAGGCAAAGTGACGCTTGGTTTGGAGTCCTGAGGAGGTGATTGGCTCTGATTGTGTTTGAATCCTCCCATACCTGAACGATTCAAGGATGAGGGGCACGAAGACCTTGTCGCGCTCCCTAATAAAAAATAACTATAAACTTATCTTCATAATAGCTGCATAAAACAACCATTAGTGGTGTGACACTCGTGAATGAGTTGACTCTTTAGAATGGTTCCTTAACACAAATGGTTGCATTCGAATCTCATTTTTTAAAACAGCCAAATCTTTTTCTTTCTAATTTGTATGCATTTTTATACTAATTATTATACTGAACGCTGAACCTACACAAGAAGAAGCTCAGGAGCAGAGCAGGCAACACGAGTGAGAGCTCTGTGCACAAAACACATATCTGCCATTATATTAACAGTTAATTTTAGAATTATTATTATTGTAGTGCCATGTTTTCTTTAGATTCTGCATAATTTGAATTAATAGACACAGTCCCACTCTCAGTTTGAACCAGTTGAAACAAATATAAGCCTTGGTCGTTTCTCTCTGTGATTAGTTTGTTGTTAAAATGAGTTCTCACATTGGCTTCTGTCATATGAATAAATAGTAAGAGTCAGTCCTTTGAACGGCTCTTTGAAATGAACGGATCCAAAAGACTCGGATCTAATAAAAAAGCCGAAAGTCCCATTCCTATTTTATCAAATGTCCAGTTGACATTTGTAGTTGTGTATTTTTAAATGTTTTTTCCACCATCCTACAAATTTAAATCTCTCGCTCTCTGAAAATTTCACTTATCTCCAACTTTTCCATTTATATAAAACAGCCAAGGTAAGTGTATCTAATGCCGAGATAGAGCAGAGATGCTGACGTTCAGGTAACCAAGTGACTGAAGAAAAAAACAACTAAACTATTTACACTATTTTCCCCTATTCAAGTCTAAAATGTACATTAGAAAAAAAAAATCTTTTCACACAATAAAATGCAACATAGTTACAACGGAATTATAGAATCCTTGTGATCTATATGTTCCTGTCCTTCAGAAGCTCTCATAATTGATGTTGAATTGTATGCATTGCAATTTGACCCACAGGTTAGCGGTGCATTTCCAGCTCTCACAGATGAATGCTGTCGTTGTGTCCTTGGGCAAGACACTTAACCCACCTCGCCCGCAGTGTCTGCGTACTCTGGTGTATGAATGTGTGTGTGGATGGGTTTAATTAAAGGTGTTTTGCTGAACCCAAAATAGCTGCATTATTTCTGAGTAGGGCTGCCTCTACGCAACTCTAACTTGACCTGGAGGCATCACCTGCTTGTCTCCACGGAGATAGATAAGTTAAATGCCATACTGTGCAAAGTTTATTTCCATTATAAGCATCTTTACCCAAACTGACTTGTGAAGTTTATACTGCAAATTGGGAATACTAAACTCACGCTTTATCTTCCAAGGGCTAAAGGCTAATGCAATGCAACCCTATGGAATAAACAAAGCCTCTTATGGGAGGAGGAGTGGAGGAGCACGTTGATGATGACCAGCGGTGCTTTGGGCCTGTCTGCACTGAAAACACAGCGTCCTTAATAACAGCTACATGATCAGGACTCAGAGGCACCTCTCCAGGCCTTGTACAGCCGCCACACTGACAGCACTTTGGGGGTAGAAGAATATGAGGTTCTCTTTGGTATTCGCTGGCTCCATGTTTTGAGGTCTAGTATATCCCATCGGTTATAGTCTGTCTGTCTGTCCAGTAATGCTCAAGGCCATTGTGAATCCTCTCTCTCTCTCTCTCCTTCTCTCTGCTTCTTTCCTTCCCTCTCCCCTACATACTAACCAGTCTCTCCAGGGTCTTTCAGGCTCTGACCCTGGTTCAAGTATCTGACAGTTCACTAAACACAGCACCAGCCCGAGTCGCATACAGATTAATATAGATTTACAATGTGTATGCGTAACTGTTTATAAAGTACAAATTTTATGTGGTGCTTGCTGTTCTTAGACTTTTGTCACCTGGAACAATAAAATAACTTATCTCGTAATTTCATATTATTCAGTTTACATCCTCTTTAAAGCGGGGTATTTTACTTCTATGGGGCATCAACTGCTAACACATAACATATTTAGATCGCCATCTTACCTTCTATTGCCTTCTTCTAAAATGCTATAAAAGACATATTAACATGTTAAGTTTCATTTTCATTTTTTGGCACAGAGAGCAAGTGACTTTGCTCTCTGCGCTAAGTCACTCCCCCTTCGGAGCGCTATCACAATAAAATCAGTGCATATCTCGCTATGAAACTACTGCACATTGCATCAGGTTTGTGAAGTTGTTGTGCACAGTTTTGTATCATGCTTTTGAAGAATTGCCGTGTGGGAGCACGGGTGACGTAGGTTTGTGGGCGGAGCAGTGGACAGAATCTTACAGCTAACCGTAAGGAGGGTTCAAATACGACCTGGGAGAGATCGCTAAATTACTGAAACGCGCATGGATGACATCTAAAACCTCTTCAGGCATGTTTTTGTTGAGAGAACAACGTTATAAGCTCAAAAGAATCGCATTCACAAAATACCCCCTCTTTAAACACATTTTCCCAGTGGGATTTCAAATAGTATCATTGTTTTAGAACTTTCACAAAAATGTTCACAACTTGACTAAATAAATTTACACATACTTCATTAGACTTAGAAAAAAAAAAAAGTAATCTAATATTGGCACATATAGTAATAGGCTAAACACATTGTTGGAAAAATTAGGTGTTATCTGATCCAGCATTTATTAATTATTTTGAAGTTTCTAAACACATTATTACAATAATTGGATCATTGGGTACTGTACTCTATGCAACTTTATCTAACAAAATTTGTCAACATCTCACGCCCATCACTGAAACGAAACGCCTTTTGTCCTGCACAAAACACACAACAGCAAACGCAACATAGCAGCACGAACTCAAACAACCTATTAACAATGATTTATGAGAAGAAGGCGGAGTCCGTAGTGAAATATTTAGTAGTTTTTCCATATTTACTGCAGACTTGGAGCTTCAGAGCCAGTAGTGCTGTAGGTTATGCACACATGGCTGCACTGTGATGCCCTGGAGAATGGAGCGTGCATGTTGGCTTGTCAGACACTGGCTACAGGGAGTGTTACTATTGCATTATATCTAGTGACTGTCATCATTTTTTACACTAGTTTAATCAGCCGTATCCAGCAGTATGCAGGTTTTGGGCTTTTGGGGAAAAGCTGTAAAAATGCATGCAAATCACAGTCATATTTCCCACTAGACGGTGAATTTAACTGGAGATGGTCCAGTGACACATGTGCAAAGGAACATCTGATGGAGCTGAAGTGAAGGCTGCTAACAGTGTTTTTAAATGATATAAAGTATTGAAGAACTCGTCTCCTCTATGGGATTGTGGACTGCCCACATGTTGACTTCTATGTTCACAACTGTCAAGATAAATATGTTTCACTTCAGGCTTGACAGATACAGTACAAAGATGGTACATTTAACTTACAGTGTAATTATAATTTGCATCACAAAAATTGCAAAAAATAAAGGTATACTGTCAAAACCAGACTTGGAGAGACTTATCCATGCATTTGTCTCCAGTAGGTTAGACTACTGTAACGGCCTGCTCACTGGCCTCTCCAAATGAGCCTTAAGACAGCTGCATAAATCCAGAACGCTGCTGCTCAGGTCCTGACCAGAAGCAGGAAGTACGAGCACATAAGTCCTGTGCTCAGGTCTCTGCACTGGCTCCTGTGGCTCAGAGAACAGTCTTTAAAGCAGCTCTGCTTGTTACAAGTCTCTCCATGGCCTAGCACCGAAGTATATCTCTGACATGTCAGAGCCACATGAACCATCTCGCACTCTGAGGACTTCAGCGACCGGCCTCCTGCTGGTGCCCAGAGTCAGGACTAAACATCAGCATTTCAGTTTTATGCAGCTAAAACCTGAAACAGTCTTCCTGAAGATGTGAGACAGGC
>KN480164.1:121647-159698 GCA_000787095.1 Periophthalmodon schlosseri
TTATAATTATACTTATGTTTTGATTTGTTTGTATTGTGATTTTAATGTCTTTCTTATTCTGTAAAGCACTTTGAATTACTTTGTGTACGAATTGTGCTATACAAATACCTGCTTTAATAATGCTTTACCTTGCCATTAACTTTAACTTAGGCCTGTCACGATAATAATTTTGAAGTACGATGTGTTGCTGAAGAAAATACAGACGATAAACGATAATATTGAAACTAATTTATACCACTGACACAAAAACCCTAAAGTAGGACAATGAACAAAAACCTATTTGAAATGTACAATATGGTTAAAAACATGAACTGCAATAAACAAAGCAGAATGAAACTCTTAGATGGAATATTTTTTGAGGGTCAATATTTATTGTGGGGACTTTTTCTTTGTACTCGTGGAGAACATTTTGTTATTTTTTCTGTTCTACAATAAGATTTGAGCTGTAAAAGGTTGAATAAATAACTAATTATAGATACAAACTTACTACTATCATCTATTGAACGATAACTCGATATAGTAGTTATCAAGGCAGGCCTACTTTCACTTTAATTTTGTTTCTCCCATGTTAATATAGTTGTGTATAACATTAGACAGACCCTCCTGCATTGTGTTTGTCACCCTTTGTGGTCCCATATCAGAGCCGTGTGCATTCATACAACCAACCATCACAGCAGTTCATTTGTAGCATGTGTCTCTCTCCACGAATATCCACATATAATTCAGAACAAAGTCTATAACTTCTTTTACCTAAGATTCTACAGAAATCTACCCATAAGCCACCATGTTTGTTTTGACATGAATGAACCATGCATGTCTCTGATTGGTTAATATCTCTGTCAATCGCGTCTATCTGAAATTGGGGAGACAGGATACAGTTCAAGACGTGCCTGTGTAAAGTATTGTCAAAGTGTAGTTGTGGCTGGCCAGGGGAAACGTTCACGGTTTGTAAAAATTCCATTTCTGTGTTTACTGGACATCTGGTCAAATATTTTTTGCTTTTTTTGGTCAAAGTATCATCTCAGGTTACAGAAATATTTGAAGTAGGGTCGGAAAGAATGAGTTAACTTCACCAGAAAATGCAAAACTTCTTGAATACATTGTATATTTGTTTTGATAGACAGGTACAAGTTACAGTTTAGCAGATGCCCTCAGGATGTTGGCTCAACTTTTGCCATAACAACTAAATAGTAAACATAAATTCACAAAGGTTACACTATTACACTGTTTGAGAATAGCCCATGGCTCAAAAACAAACTTCTTCATGAGTCTAAATAACAAGTAAAAAGTTTGATTTTATGCTGTGTTGGCCAGTGGTCTACCTCCCACTGTGACACCCCACTGTGAATGAACCAGATGCCAGTTGGCCCAGGCTAACTTTAGCATTGCCTGTTGCTAACGTGCTAACAGCAAACACCTTTATGTTCCAGAAAAAATCAAAATCTAAAATCTTAACTATCATGGTTCCACCATCTATTACATCAATGGGCCGTCTTTAAAGGCCCTGTAACCGTTTTTTTCCCATGTATTTGAGCAAAATTTGTCTTGCCTCAGTAGTTTGCTTCTGACTCTAAAGCATTTATTGTCCAAGAAGCAGGAAGTGCGTGCTAGCATGCTAGTTGTTGTTAGCCTTTCAGTGATGGCAAAACACCTCTCTGGTCTCTGAGAGTTGTCAAAAGTGATTATAAACTCATCGTAATTAGGATGCTCAGAATGCGTACGGTAAATGAGGAATAACTTTGGACCACTGCAAAACAATAAAAATGTGAAAACCAGAACTAGTTTATTTTAAAGACAAAAAAACAGGTGCAGTGCCTTTAAATATGAGTCATATCATTATACAGAGCATTTTTATCATTACACATTGCATTTTCTCATGGTCTCCTGTTTATTAGCATCACCAGAGCTTATACAATGACATCAAGTGTTACATAACTCTTTTAATTTGATGTTACCTACTCTTACATACTCTCTGCATATGTATGTCATATATTTATCAGGTCACAGGTATAAACAGATGTTGTATGTGTAAAACAGGAGACAGCAAATCTACTCAAAATTGACACCTGCGCTAATTGGACCACAGACAGCAAAGAGGTCAAAAGTCCTGTTTTTTTCCAATGGAAAGATGTGATTATTTCTGAATAGTTAATGTTATCAAGCCAAACATGAGCATATCCGGTATGGCATTTACACATAAGATACCAAATGTAACTTGATTGGCTGTATTATTCATGGTTTAATACAAAATAGGCTACAACTTGCTGATTGTTAACAAAATGTTTAGGTCAAGAACAGAATATACTATTTTCGTACATGTATAATACATGACTGTGGACACCTTGTATTACTGATCTTATGTGGAAACACTTATGCAGAGCCACAACTCAACCCCAGTTTAAGTCTCTAGGCAGGGGTAGGCAAGCAGACTTGGGATGGACATCAATATTTAGTCAATAACAATTAAATAACTCCACTTTTTATACAAAATACATTGCAAATTAGTATATTTATTTTTACTAACATATTAAATACATATATAGCAATTATTCACCTAGAAACTATATGAAAATGAAACTATATGTAATGCACCTACTACACAAAATGTACATTCATGAAGAGATACTAACAACAGGAGTTCACTGGTCAGACAGGTGCACTGGTCAGACAGGGGCACTGCTGGTCAGACAGGGGCACTGGTCAGACAGGGGCACTGGTCAGACAGGGGCACTGGTCAGACAGGGGCACTGGTCAGACAGGGGCACTGGTCAGACAGGGGCACTGGTCAGACAGGGGCACTGGTCAGACAGGGGCACTGGTCAGACAGGGGCACTGGTCAGACAGGGGCACTGGTCAGACAGGGGCACTGGTCAGACAGGGGCACTGGTCAGACAGGGGCACTGGTCAGACAGGGGCACTGGTCAGACAGGGGCACTGGTCAGACAGATGCACTGGTCAGACAGGGGCACTGGTCAGACAGGGGCACTGGTCAGACAGGGGCACTGGTCAGACAGGGGCACTGGTCAGACAGGGGCACTGGTCAGACAGGGGCACTGGTCAGACAGGGGCACTGGTCAGACAGGGGCACTGGTCAGACAGGGGCACTGGTCAGACAGGGGCACTGGTCAGACAGGGGCACTGGTCAGACAGGGGCACTGGTCAGACAGGGGCACTGGTCAGACAGGGGCACTGGTCAGACAGGGGCACTGGTCAGACAGGGGCACTGGTCAGACAGGGGCACTGGTCAGACAGGTGCACTGGTCAGACAGGTGCACTGCTCAGACAGGTGCACTTATAATACAGCCTCATGTGTCATAAACGTCCCTTTAAACATAGCCCACTAGAAATGTGAAGCTAAAAGCTATTTTTTTTAGTCACTTGTGTTAAAAGTCGGCGTTGCTGTTGTTGTCTCCTGCTGCACATGCACACTTACTAGAAATCACCTCAGATGTCCAATTCCTCCATGGGTTTATCATGGGGTTTATTCAGTGCTGTTTGAGCCTGCTGTGATCCTCAGTACACATGCGCAAGCCTCTGGTTGTAAAAAGCACATGTAGAGAGTGTGGCATAGCATAACCGGACAACGCAAGTTTATGAGACATCTGTGTAATCCCTCAGTCGTTCAGGTATGATCCACAGTAAAAAGAAAAAATGAAATTCTGTCGACTGGACAAAAGGTTTTTTGAGTTAAGATGGGGAAAAATGGGATTATTTGGATATAATTCATAACTATTTCATTATACTTTTGACACACAATGATTTTAGATTTTACTGGACAAATACTGCTTGCCTTCATTGCCCTGACCACACGCCACTGGCTTCTTGTTTACCCTTTGAATAATTACAAACATTATTAATAAAAGCATGGCACAACTATGGGAGGGCACATTCTCATTTTGCACCAATACCACTTGAGAAGTTAGCTAAGTTTGCTAATTGGTCTTTAGGGAAGTCTTAAGCTCTTAAGTTGGTCAGGGTCTGTGCTGTTTTCATGTTGTTTTTGAAACCGCCCACGTTTATTCGTAAATATTTTCCAATTATGACTTTGACACAAGTACAAACCTGATATTTTTCTTTGCAATGATTAATTAAGTATTTATCATGTTCTGTACACCATTCAGCCAACAGTTTGTTTTTAAACAGACTTTTCTATGTATTGCCTAATGCGGTAAAGTTTATTTTTTCCTTAAATTTGACTGAAGGGATGCGGGACATGCTTAAGGATTTGTAGAACACTGACTTACGTCGACTAAGAGAATCAATCAATCATATACTGTTTAAGGTAAGGCAAACCTCTATTACAAGTTTGTGCTTTTATATATGTTTGAAGTTTACTTACTTATCCACCCCCGCATTGCTGCACTTTGGGGAGCACGTTTACTTGTTTGAACCTTACAAACAGAATATTCACTTTGTCTTTTAGGTCATTTCAGTGCAAGTATGCAACTACCTTAAAGACTGTTGTTAGATCCTTGACTTGTGTGTGCCTCCACAGCTCTTCATTAAACACAGGTTGTGAGTGGGGCGCTCCTGCTTCGTTAGCTCTCATTTTAAACCTGTACGAACCTCAATCTGCTGTACTGCTGCTGGCAAGGACCCTGGGTCTGAGAGAGCAACGGCAGCTTTTTAAATAACATTGGAGTGAGAGGTCTTACTGATGGGGTCACGCTGGTCCTGTTTACTGCAAAATGCCAACCTCCAAGAACCATTCAACTGTACAGGAAGATAGGAACACTGACATGGTTTGCACTAACAAAATTAAAAAGTTTTTTTTACTGAAGTAATCCAGATTCAACTTCTTTATTCACTTGAAAAAAAACAAAAACAAAACAAAGCAAAAAAACATTGTAAATGATTCCACTAAATATTTTACGACTTCTCCTTTTTGTTTGTTTCTGAAAACCCGTATTAAACATAAGCAAATACAATATTGCATATGAACACAGGTCATATACTCTCCCTGACCACCAGCTGAGTTCATATATATCCTTTTGCCTGGTGGCTATGAGTGGGAGAAAAGGGCAAGAGTAGATATGTTTAAAATTACCATTAGACTAAATGTTAAAATGCATATTTGTTTTCGATGAACTTCTTTTCGTAAATTGATATATAATTCGAGCAATATCAGCTCAAGGCCAGAAATAAAACAGTTCTGTTTTCCATTTATAGGGACGTTATGTAGCCTGTGCTATAAAAAAGGAACTACAAGTGAACATGGGCTGTCAGTGCCTTAAAGGTCCTATATTATGCGAAATTGACTCATGTGAGCTTTAAGCCATGTTATAATGCTGTTACCTCCTCAAAAACATACCTGGAGCTGTGTTTTGTTTCATTCACACATGTTTGAGTAACACTTTATTATTAGTCTGTCTACATCTCCAAAGATCAAAATGCTCTGTTCCACCTTGCGATGCCATAAAGTGGTAGTTTTCAAGTTAACAGCTACATTTTATCTTAGCTCAGTAGAGATTGGCAATTCCAGGGCTGAAATGATCAAAATGATTCTAGTGAAGGTGTATGGAGTTTAAAAACACAGTGGAGCACTTCCTGTATTAACTCATGACATCACAAGGTGGAACAGAGTGTTTTCCATTTGAGAGAAGAACTCGGCCTAAATATGCAGGGTTTGTGTGTTAAACATGTTTGAATGAAACAAAACACAACTCCAGGTTTGTTTGTGATGAGGAAACAACATTATAACATGAATCAGAAAATAACGTCATATGGGAGATCCACTGATCCAAGTTTGTTTTCTTTTTATCTTTAGACAGACCATGCCTCAGAACTCATTCACTGAGCTGATCATCATGCAAGGTTTTAGTCATGTATACATAGAAAATTGACATGAGACACAGCTGGTCACAAAATGGGCCAGATCACAGAAGGTAGAAGCCTCATATAGAGGCTTTTATTTAGTTACTGGTTTCAGTTGCAGCAAATGGTTCAGTGATAATGACAAAAATGAAAAAAAAAAAAACCATAAAGTTACTTAAACTTAAACACATCACACATACATGGTTTTTGGAATTAAAATAACTCGGCATTACAATTGTCATCAGAAAAGTATTTATAAGTAAGATTTATGGCATACTTTTTAGATTTAAAATGTCTTGTTGAGGCTTGCAAAATACTGAAATGAAATCAATACTGGATATTTAAACTGCATACTGCATGAACTGATTGGCCACTCACTTGAGAGAAATATGGAAAATCTTCATTTCATTTCTTCACTTGTAAAAATAAATCAATACATTGCATTCTGCAGTATTTAAACTTTCAGAAAGCGTGTATGCCTCATCAAGTAATTAACAGAAAATAAATGTACTGTTTTCCTCTCCACCACTTGCACATCACACACTGACATATAAGCTCTTCAGTGAGGAGATCAAGGGATCAAAGGGTCTTCAGTAAAAACACTTCCTTTTGTCCTTTAAGCCTGAGCCTGTCCCGCTGAGAATAGTCTGGCTCAATTAATCCTGGCTCACATGAATTATACAGACGTTTAGTGGCAACCGGCGTGTAGTGTGAATATGTGAGGATTGTGTTGTGAGCCCAGCCTGCTGCTCTAACCTAAATTACAAATGTCAGAGCTTCCCTTAACTAAACAAGTAGGACGTAAAATCTGCCCCCTCAGGAGCACTCTGTGTCTTCAATTATACACGGCAGGGAGGAGTTATGGTGTTTACACGGAGATCTACAGGTGAAGATTCAATCTGATTAAAAGTTAGATGTCATCAACAAAATACAGTGAGCCATTGAAATTCATTGGACACCCCGACATTAAACCCTTACTTCTCTGTACAGTGGCGGATGGGGAATCGGGAGACACAGGAGCCTATGTGGGTCAGTGTCGGGCTTGTTTGATGCAAGATGGGAGAGATGAAGAGGATCGCACAGCTGAAGAAGCAGAGCGGCTATGGCTGCACTCTCCGGCGGCTGCATTCCACTCTCACATCTCTCCATCAGGCACAGAGTGACTCTGCTGCAGCTCTTTGAGGAGCTGTCAGTGGCCGACCCTTCCCATGCAGCGCATCGTTTTTTCTGCTTTATTTCATCCCGGGCCGTCAAGTCGTGTGCTAATTCCCATGTAGACCAAAACCTCGGGAAAGTTGAGCTGTCAGGGCCGACCCTTCCCATGCAGTGCATCGTTTTTTCTGCTTTATTTCATCCCGGGCCACAAAGTGCCGTCAAGTCGTGTGCTAATGCTAACGTAGACCAAAACCTCGGGAAAGTTCCTCCAGTGCATACTCCTGTGTCAGTACACTGCTAACATCAGCTAAACACTTACCTTGGCCTTGGCCGTTTCAAAATAAAACTGTATTATCTGTATTGATGAACTGCATAATGAGCTTTATTGTGGAAAGGTTTTAAAACGACAATGCAAACACAAAACTTTGCCCTGCCCAGAGCAACAGTGAGTTCAGCTGTTTTTTAGGTGTAAATTATGCAATGAATTCAACATTTTACTTCAAATAACTGATTGAACATAACATGTAGGACAGGACTATTGTTGATGCATAGTTTTAAACATAGATGAGATCTCATCAAGTTATTGTAATAAGTCCATTACTACTGGCAAAAATAACTAAAATGCAGCAGAATACAGGATTTTTATTTTATTTTTTTTTTCTCCTGGGGCAGAGAAACCTCCCAAACCCACCTACACATTTGGCTGACTTATGTAGGCTATTTATTTATTTATTTATACAACCATGCTGAAAAACAGGACTGGTGGACTGCTGATGGGCCTCTGCATTGCAAATACTCCCAGTAGATTTCAGAGCCCCACTCATCCCTGTCTCTGTACATATGGAGGTTGTGGGTTTCATCCTCTGTCAGCCCATCAAGTATAAAGGCTGATTAAGGTTGAGCAATGTAACAATTTATTTTTTGTGGCCTTGTTTTTGCTTTTTTTCCAGTGTTGGGCCTTTGCTGGAATTTACTTATTTGTTTTTCATCTGTGAACAAGCATGTAATTTCTGCATTGTTCTGCTGCGTCAGAACAACAGTTGAGTCATCAGCAACTTGCTCTTCCTCATGTTCTCACGTGACCAAGACTCCTGGGACTCAGTCTGGCAGAACTATTTTTACTCATAAAATAATTTCTACTCCGGGATAGCCTTATTTGCCCTACAAAAACCTTATAACACTGTTTGCTAGGAACCACAATTGCAAAAATGTTTTGATGTTTTGATAAAATATTGCATACACAGCTGCCATTTTACTTGACATTTAAGTCGGTACATCTGCGAATGCATTCAAATATTGTTCAAACCAGGTCTAGTGGCTGTTTGTATGGGCCAATATAAACTGCAGATACGAGCTCATATAACAAGACTTTACAAGTAAACAGTCTATAAAAACTGGAAGTGTTGACGGGGCGGCACTGATGGGCACGACTCAAAGGAAACAAGTGAACAAATAGGGCGGGCATGGAAGCCTCTGGATAAACTGCCATGTTGTGTGGGTCAGAGCGGGTTATCTATGAACCACTGGGCACATGAGGCAACGGGGAAGCAGCCTGGTCAGCACTGCCACGCTGCCAGGGCTGTGAGAGCGCCAATCCGAAGACAGCAGCCCAACCCCGGGTCAAGCGCGCTCCAAAACTCCCCCTACTGATCTCTGCCCAATTAGCAAGGAGCACCATCTGTTACCTCCAGCTACACAAGTAATATTTTGACATACACATTCACACACGCGCGTCTATGGACCATAACAATTGCTCAATGACAAGATAACTGATAGCCTTGTCCAGCCTCTTGCCAATATCTGAATGTGAAATAGACTGTTTCTCTGGCAGAGGTTCCCAAACTTTTCACAAAGTACCACAGAGTTCCATCATGCCTAAACCCAGACTCTATACGGTCCACATGCATATGGTATTTCTTACTGATTAACTCAAAGGAAAACAAAAAACATGAATTGATTTGTCTGTAAATAAGACAAATGCTCAAGCTGCAGAGTGGCCCATGTACCACTAGAGGCACCAAGCGCACCACCATTGAGAAACACTGTTACGGCTCTCGCTGGGTTTTGGACAAGTTTATGTGAAGTGTGTTTTCTTATTTTGTCATTGTGCAGCTTAGTAAACATCTGTGCTTCTCTGGTGTTGTCTGGACCTGGTTCGGTCTCGTCCCATCTTTATCCTTTTCTCCTTTCTCCTGCTTCGGCTCAGCCCCCGATCAATATTTAACAATACGCCCCTCTATGGGACCCAGATGGGGTGAGAGGAGAGGGAGGATTTAGAGGGGAGGTGAGGACACGGGTATCTGTTATGTTTCCTACACCTGCCCACAGTAATTTATAATACAGACAACACTAAACAAGTCTGGCATCCAACTGGCAAAGAGGCCCAGACAGTGTATATCAATAACTAATGGATCTTCTCAGTGTTGAGGTTTCATTCAAGTTTCATTTGGGACTTGAAAAATAAAGTCTGGACATATTTTATTTATCACCATTTATGAGATCAGTGGTCCAGTGATTAGATCAGCTTTAAATTAGAAGAGGACAAAGTTTAGATCATCATAAATAGTTGACAGAAATGCAGTCTAGAAACTGTGCTGCAAGGGAGGGGGGCTTCATATTTGTTGAGTCTAGAGAAGAATCTAAATCCTGTACCTGCATTTGACCCATGAATGAAGAGCATGGTTCAGTTAGCTCCGCCCACTTTGTCACTTCTTGCACTTGCAAGTTGAACCATAACAGAGCAACAGCTCTCTGGGAAGGTCACAAGCAGTTGTTTCCACACGGTTCTCATTCAACAAAATGCCTGCTGGATATAAATGTGTGTCCCTGGGAGTAGCTTCCATGTGGTTCTTATTCAACAAATTGTTTTCCTGAACTAAAAGAAATAATTGCATGATTTGATTTTAGGAAATAATTTAGCTCTTAGAATATATAGCTCCCGATGTCTTTCTATCCTTCAATGCCTCTGTGACAACCAGTTTTGCTCAATGGTAGTCCCTCCAGGAATAAAAGGCAGATGAACTTTTAAGACCTGTCGCAACCTTAAACCTTAACAAATTTACCACCACCACCCGCTGGCATATAACCTTGCACAGCAAGACAGATTCTCGCGATATTTGTGAGTTCACAAACTCATGAGAATCCATCTTGGTGTGCTCCCTCTGTAAGGATAACTGAGGGGACGGACCAATCACAGAGCAGCATCGAGGTTTGTGCAGAAGCCAAAGGCGACGCACCCAAGTTACCCAAAACAAACATGGCAACACGACAGACATACTTCAGCCTATTTTAGCATCAATACAGACTATTCTGTTTGTGAAAATCATGCAGAAGGTAAGAGCTTTGTGCATTTGTGAACAGGAAAGATGTCTGTGCTTTTCTCTCAACTGGATGTAACAAAAGTTGGATTTTTTGGCTTGTTCCGCTGTTATAACGCTTCAACCAATCCGATTCAAATAATCATCATGATGTTCTGTGTTTTCTGATCACTTTCAGCAATAGGCATTCCAGACTGATAAGGTGGAGAACAATTCAGAGTAACACACATATCTGTCTAGTGTGAGCCAGGTTAACTGGCATAAAGCACTTCTTATCAATTTTGTTTGATATAGTTTTGAATATTTTTATCATCAATTCTGCAAGTTATCTTTTTTCTATTTGGATTTCAGACATTTTCATTTTTATGTTCTTAAAGCAGACCTATTATGCTAAAAACTACTTTTTAGAGCTTTTAATTATGTTATAGTTTCCCCTTCTCATTTACCCACTCAAAGTTGTATTCAGATTGATTCATGCATGTTTGAGTAATCGCTATACTTGTTTATTCAAGACGCCATTTCTCCGAGCAACCCTGGTTTTCACCGCCACTGGTCTACTTACTTAATTTTCCAGTTTTCTTAATTGGTGATACACATAGGATTCGGCAGCATCACGTAGCCATTTTGGCACAAATGAAAATGCTCTCCAGCTAGGGGACAGCTTTGCTGAGTCTTTGTTGTATTTACGTTTACGACGGGAACAGCAGATTTTCAACGCAAAAATTAGCAGACTCCTTTCTTTAACTGTCAATTTAGATCAGTATTGCAACTTAAATTTCAAATGTCAAAACTACAGCATAATGTTCCACAGGTGTCATAGATTGAAACTATATGAGGACAATATGGTCTGTAAACATTTTCTACAATGTCCCAGTTGTCCCGCCTGTCCACTCACCATGAAAGAATCCTTCAGAAGCAGATTTATTCAACTCTGGAATTTTTTCACTCACCATTTTCCCCTCCCACGTGGTGATGGTTCACCGCTGGGGGCTCGCATGTGTGTGAGGGTGAGTGGGTGGGTGATTGTACGCTTGGCTACATCTGAGTACTCTGTTATTATTTGATGACACCTGGGGAGTATTTCTTCATTATTCACTGCATGCCGAAGGGGCAACTACGGGCCAAGGCTATGGCCAAAGCATGGCTGAACCCTGTGTGTTTGTGTGTAACTGTTGTATACTCAAGAATGGAGCTATTTTCTGTCACTGCCCATACAGAGTTGGTCACAATGACACTAGCAGAAAATCACAGAGCTGGAGAATACAGTGAAGTGTTTGCTGAATGAGTGTTTGTGAAAAGTGGTCTGAATCTGCGTGCTCGGACTGCCTCTACTGCATATTGTCCTGCTGCCTGCATAGATGCCCTAGGTCTTAAAAGGTCAGTGTGATTTGGATTAAGCCATTTTGACACAATACAGTATGTGGCATTTTATAGCTGAGTGATTAACATCCCTGACAGGTTCTAGGTTTGATTCGTGGCCAGGGGTATTCCCATGTGCAGTATACATGTGGGTTTACAAAAAAAAAAAAGAAAAACAAAACAAGAAACAACTATCTTAACCCTCCATCTAGGTACTCCCGATCATGGACCTATAACTTGACAGGGTATTGTCCTCTGAAACAAAGATTGGCAGTTCGAATTTCGCTCTAAACATAAACATCACTGGTAGAGCAGTCAGATCCCCTGGCCCTTGGTCGCGCATATCCAGCTCCCACAGATGTGTCATTGGACAAGGCACCCCCCCTCACCCCAGTGCCCATGTGAATGTGTGTGTGAAAGGATGAGTGGTTCCTTGATGTAAAGCGCTTTGAGTGGCTTGAAGGTAAAGCGCTATGTAAATGTGACTATTTAACATTTTTACTCAATTTGGAGAGGCGCTCTGATGTGGCTATCACTGCTCCTGACAGGTTGCATCAGTGACATTGGAGGATGGGTGGGGATGGAATATAATGACATAAAGCTTGGCGAATGAAGCTTTTTTGGCAAACATAGTACACCTTTAACTTACAGAATTTGCATTTGCTCATCTAACCATTACCATTTTTGGAGAACTGTTCAACCTCTCTCCGCTGCCTCTCTAAGCCTACAATTCCACAACACAACAAAACAACATCTGATGCTTTTGATGCTATAGATCTCATCCAAAACGCCACACACTCTTATGAGATTAACTCAGCATGATGCAATGGTGCCGTGAAAGCACATGAACGCTGCCTGTCAATGCTCTTCAAATTGAAGGCGGTGCAAGACAGAACATCCTCCTCTTAATGAGCCATCTTATCTGCTCGTCAGCTGTTTCCTTTCACTCAGCTCACACCAGAATTAACGAATCATACTGTCATTGTTTTCAGAACCTTTCAATTATACATTCACAGGCCGCTCTAGCTGAAGTATGTGCCTCAAGGGAAATAAACACAGTTAAACCTCAGCAATGTCATTCTCTCTTCTGCTGGAGCAAAACAAATCTTTAGCAGTGTATTATTGACACTCATGGGGAAAGTGACAATGTTGCGATGTATTCTGGTAAATGTTTAGGTAAATATTTGATACCACTTAAGATAACCTGGCAGTTTTACACTGTTTCACGTCCTCAGATGGGAGTGATAATGGAACAATTCAGAATATTTTGTACTGTACAGTATTACCAGCGTGTCTCGATATGTCTATATCTGAGATCAGGTACACGGAGGGAACAGTTTGCACAAAGATGCCTTTATTTTCCACTACCTGTCTTCCACCCAGGAGATCTCAAGGACAACCAAAAGTTTTACCTCTGGAGTATCTTGTTAGTCGCATGTGATGGAACATGCCTAGTGCATTTTTTCCACAGATCTCTCAATCTTCGCCTGTCTTTTCTCAATATGGAAGACTCATTTGTGTGTATGGTTTTATGTTACAATAACGAATAACACTTTGTTCAGACTGCACCCGGTCCAGTTGCGGCTCCAGGGTTGGACTGGTTTTGTTGCGGTGTGACACTCACACTCAGAGTTGTGCTCTGCTGTGCTGTTGCGGTCACTGCCTTTGAAGCTACACTTGTGAGACCACGTATTCGCGTGATAACTATTTATCTATTAAAGGAAAAGGCTTGCGGTCGGCTCCAGCGTCTGGCAACTGAAGGAATTTGGAGCGCCGCAGCCCCCTGCTGATACCACCACACTGCACGGCTTCTCTTGCTACTTTGAATTATTCGGGATACTTGTAGCCACTGGACCGGAGCTGAGACTTGTCCAGTTTCCCTTTTCAAATATATTCAAGTATTTGGTGAGCTGATCTTCCAAGACTTCCAAAATTCATGGGTATGAGGATCTTGGTTACAACACAGTGTACTACAAAGTAGCCAGTTCAAGAAATAAGGTACACTGTGTAATTTTTCTGGTGGAGGGTCTGCCACCTTGTCTCCATGGAATGTTATAGCCAGTGTTCCACAGTATAGCACAGTAACCCTGTCTAGAGACTAGCAGTTGACACCACCTGACGTTACAGGTAATAAATGTGGAGAGGTGACCCCACACACACTAAGAATACATGTTTTAACGTTTGTTTGTTGTTTTTTTTTTGTTTTTTTTATCAATTAGAGACCCCACAATAACATCTCCATGGAGACAATCAGTTGACTCCCCACCATAAAAGTTATAGAGCACCTAGGAATGCTTTTATTTGCTCCAGATTTCACACCAGATACACTACAGCATGCATTTTTCTTCTGGCACAAGAATGCATGAGGCTGTGCCTCTGTGGATGCAATGTAGAAAATGGAATTACACTAAAAAGAATAGGCCATGCTTTTCAAAACACAGTTGAAGTATTGATGGATAGACAAACCAAAGCTGTTTGTTTGCCTAAAATAAATTGTCAGATTTTGTCTAATCATCTATTCATTCATACAGTTTATCTTCTTGTTTTTGTTCTGCAGGCTGAATGTGGACAAGGCTTGAGCATTTTCACGGCACGCTAACATTGCAGAAGCCTTTCAAATGTTTGATCAGTCATACAACAAAGAATGGACAAATATGCCCGAAAACGCACAAATTGCCAAAATATTTGCTGGAAAACTAAGCCAACAGCAAACAAAACCTCACATCAAACTCCTGTGTGCACAATTGAGAGCCATTACCAGTCACGCTGCAGCATTCAAACACATCTGTCAATCCGTAAATGAAGAGTAGTGACAGTACAAAGTGGTTCTGGACCATTAGCTTAGCATTTTACATACAAAAAGCTTATTTAAAACAGACAATGCATTTAGCTTTGTCCTGGAGTGCTTCAAATTGCTGCACTCTATTTTGTTATGGGTCGTCATGTAATTTTCTTGAATATGCCACACACGTGCACGGGTCAGCCACCAGCGCCATCTCTTAATATGAAATCTAAATGAATACTGAATCAAATAACAATCCTCTTTTACCGCAGTGATTCAATTATAGATTGGACAGTGAAACCAATTTTAGGATTGATTCAGGGATTTGTATCATCGTCAAAATTGTAATATTTTTTCAATATGATGGCTGTTCATTATTCATTTCAGCAGTACAATACAGAACAAATGAGTATTTTTAACAGTGCAGTGGTGTTATCGGTGCTTCTACTCCATCTGTTTACGCACCGCTGGGGGGATTGCCTCATTATATAGTGTACGGATGTGTGTGTGTGTTGGGGGCATGTTATGGATCTTACAGCTTGCTCATCTGGTGGCAGTGTGTCAGTGCCATTGACCCCTGTGTTCCCCATCTGGTTGGAACACAGAGAGAGCCAGAACTGACAGCTGTTCAATCAGGGAACTGTCTCTCTCCAGCTTCCTCTCTCACAAACAAATCCTATTCAAAACAACACTGTGCATGCTGATATATAATTCAAATGCGTTCTACAGGTGTAAAAATGGATTTGGGGATTTGTTTTTTTGTCATTTACCGACTGGGTTTACAAATGTGGAATGTCTGAAGCAATTTTTACAAAAGCAGGTGCGGAATCTTGCAAGGCACTTGACCAGTTGTGTCCCTTGGAATTTTTATTAAAATGGTCAGTGTGTTTTTGTGCATATAAATTTCTTCTTTCTTTCCAAACAACTATCCACCAGGTGACATCAGGTAACAATAATAGTGTATCAGATTCATATATGGACACTCGAAATTCTCAAATTTTAATTTAATTTTCTGGGATAATGCCTGTTGTAAATATAAATGATAGTTTTAAACTTATCAAGAAGCACTTTGTGAAGAAAGGTTTGTTGAAAATTACAGGAAGTAGTGAGTTGTATTTTAGAGAGTAGGAGAACTTAGAAGAATTCTATCCAAAAGTCAGGCACAATTTACACGTAAGAAACATGGTCGCTAGGTAAGAGTTATGGAATTTCGTAGCGTGATGTCATGATTTCTAACCAGGAAGTAACATTAAAAACCTGAAAAAATGACCAAACTGGGAAAAAAATGTGTACATTTTCCGTAAAATCTGTCCCACATCCTTTAAACTGTTTTATTCATGAGGCACTGTAACAGATTTGTACTCTTTTCAAAATGTGTAAAACTCACTTACCTTATGCATTCCCAGCATTTCTATTATTTGCCTCAATGAGTTTATACGGATGTTTCACAACTTTCAGAGACCAGATTGGAGTCTGAAGCATATAGAAATTGCAATTAACACTTTCATCCTGGCAGATCTCTGGGTGTTACATGAAATCCTGAGAACATTCATAATATAATGGGTGCACATTTGTTTTGTTCAACTTGTAAATCTGTACTTTGAGGATGGTTTTCTGTCTTCTAACAGCTGTATCAATTGGTCCATAGATACTGAACAAGATCCAGTGACCCACAACGTAAAGAAATGAAGGAAGTACATGAATAAATATGTGTTTAACCTTATATGAGCTTTTTACATAACACAGATAACGTATTCAATCGGATTAGTATCTAGTCTGTCTCTATTGACCCTATCTAAAGGTCAAAGGAGCATGACTTAGCCGCTCAATTACCAAATCAATGCATCGACATCTTTAAAATGTTAGATCAGAAGGAAGCGCCCTGCCGACAGTAACACAACGCACAAATGAAACTGGTCTCTCGGCCATGATTTATCTTTTATTGAGCCGAGAAGCAGAAGGTGGGCCTTTGAGGAGCCGACAGGTAAAAAGCAGACTCCACAGCTGTGCTCATTTTCAGCGGAAAACTTAAATCTGTGTGTCGTGTTGTGCCGTGAATTATTGAAGGGCGGTGTGCGCTGAGGCAGATAGGTCTCACACAGGGGGCCCGTACATGAAGACCCCCCTCTACCCGCGCCTTAACCCCACAGCGCTACACCTGCCTAATAAAATATGGAGTCCAGCCCAGAGGCACACAGTGGTAAAATATTCACCACGGCAACAGGGATGGATGGATCACACACACACATAGCAACATTCTTATTGTTGCCTCGAGATTAGGGATTGTGAATATTTCGAAGCAGGTTCACAGATTCCTGGTTCCTTAGGCTTTTGACAGTTTTCAGCATGTGCCAATCCTATGAATACTATATGACGTGCAAAGGTTTTCAAAAAAAGTGATATGGTACAGTTGGATGTTGGAGAAATTTCCAATAAGACCCCAGTTACGCAATGAAAGTAATTAAATGAAGAGAATATGTTCAAATATATGATAGATTATCATATAACCTTTGAATTTTGGGAAAAAAATATATATTTGTGCCCCCCCTTTTTTGGGAACTCTCTTGAAGATGTGATCAATACTTTCTGATTCAATACAGAATAAAAGCTTATAAGTCCAGTGCCACCAAAGTCATGACCTTCTTGGAGATTATATGATCATAGTCAAGTAAACAATATTGAAAAAAGTCAAAAAATTAATTCTGTTTCGCTGCTCAAGTGGCTTCTTCAGTTCTAGTCAGTTTGCTGGTGGACACTGCCTTATATCTATCGGAAGGGAGAAGCTCACTACAGTGAAACTAAGGCACTGTCCACCAGCAATCTGACCAGAGCTGAAGACTTGAGCAGCGAAACATCTTCACTCAAAAACTTTTTGTCTTTCTTTTACCATGGCTCACTCAACCATGGCCCTGGATGAGTGAGGGATTACACAGACATCTGACTGAAAAAAAGGTATAATTTCTGGCATAGACTCCACCATTGACTCCGACTGCAGTGATCTTTAAGCTCTACAATAACGCATAATCCTAGCAAGCTCAATAGACCAGGTAACTTTGGATCAACCATTCAAAAAATCACGAAAAAATATGAATAATTGCCACATATTAGCCCTTTCAATCCAAATTCAATGACTCATGTAGTTTCAGGACAACTCTGAATGCAGGATAATGTGCATTCCAGTGATAAAATGAACTAAAGCCTTCACTAATGAGCCTATTTGAGCTGTTTTCATTTGGACCACACAAGGCCTTTACTTCACCAGTCTATTTAAACATCAATGGGCCTGTCTCATGGCACCAGACTGTCAGCATGGCTCCATTTCACATGCACCGACCCGCAGTTACCCGGAGAATTCACTCTGAGCTCATTCGGATCCTCTCGCCAAAAAAAACGCCATCCACGGTGAAGCCTTTGCCAGGACGAGGTGGCACTTTTCAGCTGGTGCCAATGACAGGTATCGCTACGCAACAATACATGCATGACGGGTTTCCGTGCTTTTTGGGGACATTGCATTGACTCACATTCATTTCTTGGAGACTGATTCTAACCTTAACCATAATTACTACGTGCTTAACCTTAACCTAAACACTAACCTAGTACAACTGAACTTTAAATCATGTTGCTATAGAAACTGTGTTAGATTTCGATGTTGAATTCTATAAACATGTCCGCCCTGTGTCCGCATATGTGGTGTACATGTTCAAATCAAATATAGTTCTTAACAATTGTAATACTGATTTATTCTTAATTAACATTGGACATGATGGCCAAGTTATTTATGTTATAAAAGGACTCTCTCTGATCTGAATCCTCACTACCAAAAAAAACAGCACTTGCAGCCAATCATGAATCAGTGCTAGTGCCGCCTCTGCAGCTCAATGAGTAAATTCTGGAGGTTCGGAGCTTTCACAGCATGGTCTGTCCATATACTGAGAATGAGAAAAAAATGTGTTTGTGTCCTCTATTTGCAGGTTGTGATTGTAATACTTTTTTTTTTCTAAACTGTAAGAACATAGGCTATATACGGCTCCTTTAATCTAATAATAAACTATTTACATCATGTGGACCTGATTTTTCTCCCCATAAAGGAGCAAGTCCCCATGTAAGCGTGTGTACAGATTTTAGTCCCCACAATGTGATAAATACCTGGCCACAGGTGACCAGCCTAACCCAACGTTTATACTGACACTGGGCTACTGCTGCATTTCTCTAGCATGATCCCGATGAATAATTTATTTATTCAGTGGCAGCGAGGGGATGTTTGTCTATGCCATAAAGTGTGACATTTCTTATGATATCAACTTGAGTCATCATCCGCATTCTGACGTTTGGCTGGTGAAACGTCGTCAGGCCTGAAATATGTTGTACATGAGTGTGTAAACAAGTCTGAGGCGGAGATTATGATTCATCCTGGGTACAATGCATTCATTAAACAGACAGGCAGGACATACCAAACTGTACTAATAAGCCACATGCTTTACATAATGGCACGAGCTTTTTAATCATAGATACTCAGGTTTACATCTCCACCAAATCCATCATCTCATTCATTCTTTCCACCATCACAGTACCATAGGTACTGCAGGCCCCAGGAGCTTGGACCCAGAAAGAATTCTCCCATAGAGCGCTATGTGTTTATTGGGAATTCAAATTGCCCATGTTCGGCTGACAGCATCCACAGCTTTCAAGAAGGTCAGATTTTGCAGGGATTCTTCTATATTTTTACAACATGAACATTTTACTAATTTTAATCGTCAAAGCACCTACATGTTAGCTTTGTAAGATTTAGCGTAGTCCCGCTCTGAGCCCGCGGTAGCTCCGCTCTAGCAGCTATCGCTCGGATTCTGACATCACATGGTGGGAGGAGTTAGCCCATATTGAGGAAGTAATGCGGAAGAGAAAATTATTTTTTGGACCATGTGCCAATGAGCACAGGCCACTGAAAACAATACGACAATACTCCATTTTGGGTTCACCTTCCGGATTTTATACTTTCATGAGGCTAGCGGTTATAGCGGTGAATCTGCAACAAGAGCCCATGTATCATAACAATCAAAGAGACAATCGGGAGCAAGAGGTAAGGTAACGCCCCTTTCCACTTTGCAACACTGTCAATCAAACCTGTGGCTAACGCTAGTGACTTCGGGGAAAGAAGACGCCTCATTGGTCTGTTATTAATGTTCTTGATTTACAGACAAAATAGCGAAATAAACACACCAGGATCATGTAGAGCAGGTTAATGCAAACACATTAAGGTCAGAATGACAAGCCTAATAACAGCAGTCGCAGAGAGGCCACCATTTTTCAATAGAAGTCAATTGAAACCAGATGGATGGAATATGCATGGAATATTTAGTTTTAAATTTGTAATGACTATGGTGAGTATCTTAATTTCTCATCATTTTGAAACCCATGTATATTTGAATCTTTGACTCAACTACTGAACAAGAGACATTTCCGGTTAAATCATTAATATACTCTCAATGTAAATATTTAACATCACTTTCACCTGCACAGCCTGCCGGGACTCTGCACGGACCTGTTTGGTGAATGCAGGAATGAGACGGGAATACCGGGCACGCTCGGATTAGACTTGGATTTAATTAACTAGAGCTGGGCAGTTTCCAGGGAAATCTTTTGACTGAATAAACACATCATACTGGATCTGTCTCCACGCACTGTTTGGTCAATAGTGTGTAATAATAAATATGAGTGAGGCGGAGAACGCAGAGCACTCTATGGAGGTCCCTGGGTGGAAGGCTTGGATTACATAAACTTGATGTGTGATTTGCAGATGGGTAGGGGTCACAGCCTCTGTCTTTGCTCATTACTTGATAATGTTGATTGGAGGGAAGAGGAGCTAAGTGTTATGTATGTAGATGATCACTGGTGTAGTAATAATAGGTCTGTGTAGTGAGACGGTTTATGCCTCATAAACATACTAGTGTTGTTGCAATACTAAAATATCAAACTCAGTTGTGATAATAATGGAAAGGCTCAATACTCTACACCGATTTTGATATGACAGTGATAATAAAAACAGTCATTCTTTTAGACACAATATCATTTTCAAAATATAATATTAGTACTTTTTAATACTACCATGGTCTTATACTAGTTCCGATATAGATCCAATCCAAGACCAAACGTCTTATTTATGTGATTATTTTTCAGTACTGATACTTGTTCAAATGAGTATGCTAGTTTGGGTATCGATTAGCGTCTAGGTTTTACTTTGAAACACCTTAAAATGTACATGCTCAAATATGTGAGGGGCGCCAGTGACAAAGTAGTTAGAGCAGTGGTCCCCCAACACGAAGGTCGGAGGATTGATTCCCATTTGAACCAGAAACATACTTTACCCACATTACCTGCTATGAAAGTGGTGTTTGCATTAGTGACTGGTGTTGGTCAAAGAGGCCGATGGTGCAGTATGAAAATGTGTTGCTATATTATAGATACATAGCATAGCAAAGCTTTAAAAATAGGTTTTTCAATCTCTGAATTTTACAAACTCACATACAATTTCGCCAAATTCTATTTGGCTAAAATCTATGAGCCAAATTCGGCTGATTTGCAAGTATGATTATATCATGTGTGTACATAAATTCATTTTTCTTTCACACTTTCTTTCACATTTTTGCAGTCTTTTTCATTTGTTGGCAATAAACAATACTAACAATACAAACAAAACACTTAATCATGTACCATATGCCATCTTAAAGGCATGGTTCCTGATTTTTATTGTCTTAAAATGTGGAAAACAGAACTACTTCATTTTAAACACTTTGCAGTGGTTCCTCACTTACCTTATGCATTCAGAGCATCTTATTCAGTGTGATGAGTTTATAAGTGCTTTTCACAAATCTCAAAGACCAGTGTGGAGAGACGCTAAAGATAACAACAACTGGCATGCTAATGTGCCCATCCTGATTACCAGACAGTAAAACTTTTTCTAGTTAAATGCAGACAGGTCCTTTTAATTTAAAGGGGTAGCCATAATCTGCATAAACTTAAACCCAGAAAGTCTACTCTAATTTTGAATGTATTGTTTTCTATTTCCAATAACTGAATAATATTAACAACTCACTAATGCTACGGCGTAACTACAGCTATACATGTCCAATCACACAGGTTAACAAAAGCTGTGAAGGCAAGGCAGGTGAGGTACCTTGCCCAAAGATATGCGTTTGGGGAAGTGGAAATTTCACTTCAACCATTTAAGCCCTCTAGACCATGTACTATACGTGTCTTCAATCCTACGCCTCAAGCCTTTACACACTCATAGCCCCAACAATGGACAATTCTCTGTGCAAGGGGCAGTGAGCTTAAAGTTTTCCTGCAGGCCTGGCACATCATTTTAGAGAGACAAAAGCCGAATAAAGAAGTGTAAAAGTGTTGGCCGGAAAGCAGCTGGAAGCCATTCTACTGGAGTGGAACTTCAAGAGATCCCATTATCAGACGCCCCGTTTCAAAGATCTCTGCTGCGATCAATACTTGTTTTTTTTTACAGCGCGGTCCGAGAAGTGAGGAGTTCATTCTATGTGTGTAAATGCTTTTGATACAAGCCTGGTACTGTTAGGAATTTCTAATATTACGCTGGTAAAAGAATGTAATTTTTTAAAACATAGGTCCAACTGAACTGCAAATCAGCCTTAGGTCGTCACAATGGAGGAAAAAAATGTAGTTGAGATTTTTCAGAGTCGTCTTTGGTATGAAAAAGGACGCGAGGTAAAGATTAAAGTAAGACCCTGGGAGATCTGCCGAGCCTTGTAGAGTAGCTGCAAGACGAGTTTTTTGATGTTTTGGAAAATCATAGCTTTAAATGGGTTTTGCTGACATTAAATGCACGAGGCTTCACAGCTACACGTCAGGTTTCCGAAGGCACTAGACCTATACGTTACTGTGCAAGTCTTAGACAAGTGTTTAAGAGAGATAGGCGATGAAAGATGTACTGAGATCAAAAGCTAGAAGAATGTCCAAAGCATAGAAATCTGCCCAGGAACTTGGTCTTCACATTAGTGATGATAGGGAGCACACACTGTCTCAGGTGTAAAGGCTGTTCCATTTTTTGATACACATTAGGTCTTGTCTTATTGCAAGAGGGGCAGAATCATAGACTGTATAAAGAAGTGGACCAAGTGAGTGTGACGTCACCCATAGCGTTTGGCTCCAGTCAAATGAAGCTCATCAAGGCTAGCAGTTATAGGGGCGAATCAGGAGCTGAGTTCTGATCACGAGTATCATAGCAACCAAAGAGCCAAACTGGAGCGAGGCTGTTGAAGGTAACATCCTTTCTCGCCCGCATCGCTGGTTTAGCAAAGAGCGAGCACTTAGAAACGCTGTCAATCAAAGCTGTTGCTAGTGGGAGCGACCCCGCAGAAAGAAGGTGCCTGATTGGTCTGTTATTAATGTTCATATCTTAATTTATGGACAAAATGGCAAAATAAAAGCACCAGGATCATGTAGAGCGGGTTAATATGAACACTTTAAGACCAAAATGACGAGCCTGACGCAGCAGTTACAGAGAGAGGAGTGACAATTTTTCAGTGTAAAATGAATTGGAGCTAGAGTCGATGGACCCAAAAGCGCGCCCATGCTCACTTCCTATTTCAAACAGGCTGGCTAGCGGGTTAGCTATTTCCATTTATATATACAGTCTATGGGCAGAATGGAAACTGCTTAAATGTCAAAGGATATAATAACAATATCATTCATAATCAAATTTAGTAAAACCTTGTCTGAAAATATTTGTGTCCAAGAGTCCATGCAACTTCCTATTTGGAATGAATTAAAGCATGGAAATGTTCCGCAGCATTATTTTAACTATATATCGCATTTGTTAAGTTACAGGTGTTTTTATTGCTCAAAATACCTTGAAAAACATTGTGACTACTGGGGTAAACTCTCCACAGATGTGACCTGTAATTTGGCCTGGTGGCGTCACCTATTTGTCTCCTTGGAGATGGATCATTGTAACTGGAAGGCTCTGGGCAAACGTCCATCCCCACGGAGACAATCAGGTGGCAGATCCTCCATTCGAAAAGTTTCAGAGTGCACCTTTATTTACAGTTGAAACCAGAAGTTTACATGTACTATATAAAAAGACACATACGCTTTTTTTTTCTCACTATATGACATGAAATCAGACTAAACTTTTCCTGTTTTAGGTCCATTATGATTACCAAAATAATTTCTATTTGTTAAAAGCCAGAATAATGAGAGAAGGATTTTTTTTAGACAATTTTTCATTACTTTCTTCAAAGTCAGAAGTTTACATACAGTAAGATTACTGCAAACAATTTGGGAAAACACAGATGATGATGCCATGTCTTTGGAAGCTTCTGATTGGTTTATTGACATTTGAGTTAATTAGAGACACACCTGTGGATGTATTTGACGGCACACCTGAAACACGCTGCTTCTTTGTGTAACATCACGGGCAAGTCAGTCAGAAATCAGCCAAAATATCAGGAAGAGAACTGTGGACTTGCACAGGTCTGGTTCATCCTTGGGTGCAATTTCCAGATGCCTGAAAGTGCCATGTTCATCTATTCAAACAATTGTACGCAATTCCTGCCAACTACTGTGAGAAGCCTGTGGACGGATATCCCAAATGTGTGACCCAAGTCATATAGTTTAAAGGCAATGGTACCAAATACTAATGAAATTTATGTAAACGTCTGACTTTGAAGAAACAATGAAACATTATCTTTAAAAAATCCTTCTCTCATTAATGTGGCATTCAGCAAATAATTTTGGTAATCCTAATTGTCTTAAACATGAAAAGTTTAGTCTGATTTAATGTCAGACAGTGACAAAAAAAAAAAAAAAAAAGCATATGTGTCTTTTTATATAATGTATGTAAACTTCTGCTTTCACCTCTATGCTTTAAAACATTCAATATTGGAAGTTGAATTGAAACTTGAAAGTGCTGCATTACTTTCTGATACAATTTTACTAAATATGAAAGACACTCTACATCTGTATGCCATGCCACACTCCTTTGGGTTTTTCAGTGTGCACAGAAAGCCACACTTTTGCAGCTCTTTGAAAATCCTTGCACTAAAAGGCCATTTAGGAGGCTTCCATTTGATGCCATTTCATTATGAGTATGGGGACAGTGGCCACCTTTTACTGCAGAGGGCTACTCCACAATTAGCATAAACATCTTTGGGCTCACGCCAAATGACTCTTCCTTGGCCCGTCTCCTCCCTCCTCCCTCCTCTCCTTCCCTCCTTCCTTCCTCTCTCCTTCTCTTTCTATTGTAAACGAAACTGTGATTTTCTGAGAGAACTGCAGCGCTGTTCCCCATCGATCGGCCCACCAGATTAATATCAATCGTTATTTTTTTATTTATTTTTTTTGCCTTTACAGTGGCAGCGGGGAGTCAGGGTAAGTTCATCCTGTTTAGTATGCCTTTCGTAGTCTCTCTGGCTTATTTGAAACGTCAGCGAGTTACAACTACATCTTGGAGTAGCAGGTGGGAGGAAGAAATATTTTATGAGGTAGTAGCAATGTTCAGTTATTGTAGGATCCAGAGGAAAAGAGAAACAATGTTGCGCTAAAATTTGAGCAGGTTTTCAGGAAATGCTGTTTTTGAGTTCAAAGAAAAAATGGTGCACCTATTGTATGTAAAAAAAACAACAAAACAAAACAAAAAAACGACAAAATTGTGACGCCATTTCTATGGTGTTGGCACGTTTCCCCAATCAACTTAATACATACTTAGTTAATAAATACAATTAGCTTCCACTGACCAAAATCTTGCCTTAATATTTAGATATGCATGCATGCTATATATTACTTACGATGCTAAAAGTACTATGCCGTTCTTTCCCCAGTGTAAGAAAGACAAAATAGCTGAGCCAAGCAATCTCTCCTCTACTATGACTTGTGGTATTTTTCTGCACTGATGCCAAAAAGACTGCGAGCCAAACTCCTATCAACTGGCACTATCTTTTGAAAGTCATCCAAGAGAAAAGGTGAGCTAGCATCCCACGTAGCACTCACAGTTCACTGGGCTTCCCTGGGTTTTACACACAAGCAAGTGTGTCATGCAACGTCCCTGTACATCACAAGGCTTAATGTGTACAGGTGTTACTATAGAAGGAATGGCATATAAAAGAACGAGCGTGTTGCAGTTGGATAATTCCAGTGCTTGTGGGTGAACACTGGCATTGGAAGTGAGTTGAGTTATTATTGCGTTCAATGGAGTGGCCCTGCTGTCTCCCTACCTCAAATCACCCGACACTATAAGCTATGCTCTTTGCCAAATCCCACAACTTATTATGAGGAAACATTAATTAAACACATAAATGAACAAGTATGAAGTTATCCAGGTTCTATGGCCTACAGAGGATTGTCTCATGCATGGAATAATGTGTCAGTAAGTTAACTAGTCTGTCACCACACAATGAAGACTTGTGAAATTGTGTTTTGTTTAGTTTAAAATGTCTATCCATCCATCCATCCATTTTCTTCCGCTTATCCGGGGCCGAGTCGCGGGGGCAGCAGTCTAAGCAGGGACTCCCAGACTTCCCTCACCCCAGACACATCCTCCATCTCCTCCCCAAGGGACCCCAAGGCGTTCCCAGGCCAGCCAAGAGACATAGTCCCTCCAGCGTGTCCTGGGTCTTCCCCGGGGCCTCCTCCCGGTGGAACATGCCCTCCCTAGGGAGGCGTCGAGGAGGCATCCTGAACAGATGCCCGACCCACCTCAGCTGGCTCCTCTTGACGTATAGGAGCAACGGCTCTACTCCGAGCTCCTCCCGTGTGACCGAGCTCCTCACCCTATCTGTGACGGAGCGCCCAGCCACCCTGCGGAGGAAACCCATTCCGGCCGCTTGTATCCGCGATCTTGTCCTTTCGGTCATTACCCAAAGCTCATGACCAAGGTAGGAACGTAGATTGACCGGTAAATTGAGAGTGGAGGAGTTCAAGTTTAAAATGTATCTTACTGAAATGAATTGAAATGATGAATAAAAATGACCAAGGTCATTCTTTAAATCCAGTGAGTGACAGGAAAAAACATGTAAAAAGAAAAAGTCAAATTCTTCATCTCAATTCAGTTTTATTTATATAGCACATTTAAAATACAGTGTAAGCTGCCCAAAGCGCTTCACACAAAAGTCAACAAAAATATGGCACAATACAGAACAATAAAACACCAAGATATCCTGTCTAGCTAGAACCAAATGCCAAAGAGAAGAGGTGGGTTTTTTGTCTGGTCTTAAACTGCTCTACAGACTGTGCGGGTCTGACAGGCAGAGGGCGCTGTTCCATAGTCTTTTCTGCCACAGAAAAGGCTCTGTCACCTCTGCTCTTGAGCCTGGATTTGGGCACAGCCATCAGGAGCAGGTCAGCTGACCTCAGGGCTCTGGGTGGAGTATAGGGCTCCACTAACTAAATAAAGAGGACCCATAGAGTGCAGACATTTAAACACAATCAACATAATATTTTGAATTGCACCTGATATGAAACAGGGGCCAGCATAGGCGTGATGTGTCTCATCTCTTAGAATCATCTATCTTGAAATACTCACTTTACTTTACTTAGTTTGTCTAAGATATTTCCAAACTTTTACTTTTTGTTTAGACTGCCATTAAGATCATTCATCAAATGTTAATATTTAAAATATTTTCTTCAGTTGTAAATCATTGTGTAATCAGTCATTAATTTGAATGTTAGATTGCTTCAGATAACTACCCCGAAATCAGCTTAGTATTAAAATAACTAACTGCTTTCTTTAATATTTCGTACAGTGTCTGAAAGCTTTTTCAAAATTTCAGCCCTAATTTTTTTAATGTGGTTCAATAACTACTACACAAACAAATCTCTTTTCTAAAATTAACAGAAATAACAACAAAAGTGAGTTTTTTTCTTGAACTCATGATTTGGTCCATTATAGCATAGCCTGAGCAGTACCATGTTCAGTGCTAAGGCTAAAATCCCTCAAAGCTCACTGCAAACATACAGTACATAGACCACCTCTAACTCTGGTCCACTAGCTTTGGACCTCACAGTCTTCACTCCACACATACACACACACAAATTCTGTGAGCTAAGCCTGGCAAAGGGGCCTTGGATCAGCCTAATCGCTTTGGGAGTCCGAGGTGGCTTTAGCATGGAGGGGGGCGTGTGTACGAGGGCTATAATGATCCAGAGCCCTATAGGGATGGCAGCAAAGAAGCAATGATATGGAAGAGGAATACAAATATAACGATGTGGTAGAATAGAGTGAGAATGCAGACAGTTAAATGGGAAAAGTGAAGACAACTTTGCTAACCAGTGCTAGCAGTGGAAGAAATATTCCCTTGCATACAGGTCTACACAGCAGAGTGGATTTCATTTTCTAGTTGTAGTCTAAGACTTCCTGGATTCAGAGTCCAGTTCACCGCCTAATTCTGTGTCCTCTCAAGTGTGCTACTGTTAAAGATAGAAACATTTATTCAAGGAAAGACCAAGCCATATTTGAGCTAAAAGAAATAACCAAGGTTACAAAAAGTTCAAGACGTTTTGGTTTCCGGCCAGAAACCTTTTTCAGTTTCAGTTCTTTTGATAGATGACGAAATATATACTGAAAAAAGGGAAGGAGTCCAGCACTGAAACCTAATTATTAGCATTAGTATTAGTATCTTTCTAAGAGCATTTCACAACTTTCAGAGGCCAGAGTGACGTTTTTCTGTCACGGTTGAGCGAAAAACAACTAGCATACTAACAGCGCACTTCTTAATCCTCAGATGATATATTGCTTGATAATTGGATGCAGACAGCTCACAGTGGTCTCATTTCGACACTAATTTTTCGAATATATCTGTGCAAATTCTGCTCAGCTACTTGGAGACACACTGGGTACAGCCACTTTAATCTGTTGAGTTGATTTTATACTGTTGTTGCGCTTGCTAATTCCCCTAATCTATAAATGTTGATCTTACCTGACCTTGTCTTACCTTTGAAATGTCCTGACTTCCCTCACAAACTTCTCATAGAGTGGTATAACTGAAAGATTCGGTCACACTTGGGTAAACCCACATAAATGGGTATGACCAGAACATAAGGACCCCACTGAGCTGAAGAGGGGGAGCCGCGACTGATCACCTCCAAAGCCGCAAAAATGAGACTCCCCCGTGTGAAGCACACACTGGACCTCAGTTAAAGACAGTGACACATACACACACACACACAGATACACACACATGCACACGTATATAGTAGATGTGGGGTCCTGCTGAGGGCTCAAATGAACAGCGCCGAGTCACACATCAGGGAGCTCACCTGGTTCCCCCTCATTCCTCCCTCCTCAACCCATCAAACCAGACATACATATATTTTCTTGTCCCCAGGCTCACATTTTTGTATTTGATGACGAGGAATTTTAGTGATTAAAATGTGCCACGTATGCAGTAAGCCACATCAGAGGAGGGATTCATTTTTAACACATAACATATTTAGATCACCCTCTGTAACGAAGTACAGATCCCAGGTTTACTCAAACATGCATGAATGACATAAAACCACTTCAGGAATGTTTTTGATGAGGGAACAACGTTATAATATGGTAAAATTAGAGTTTGCATAATACCCTCTTTAAAGTGAAAATCGCTATTGCACCACCAGTGACTACTAGTATAATATAAAAATCTAAAGTTTTCTCCTTACCTATTTTCTGTAAACAAAAAGAAACATGTATTTAGAGCACTAACTCCAAAACAAAACAAAAAAAACCTCAACGTTAAGTATGTATCACTTTGTTTAGCCTTCAAACTAATCTTGTTGTAGGCTAAGGAGAAGCTGTAGACAGACAACACACAGTAATTCTCTTTTCAATACCAATTCTCTTGTTTTAATTCTGTTCAAATCGAATTCCAGTTTCTGCAGTACCAGAAGGTGCAAAGGTTGAATTGACACATTTGGAATCGATACCGTCTTAATAACAACATGGCTGGTCCCTCAGACTTTTGTCCATGAGGTCACGGGCTCAGTTCTCACAAGGGAATCCAAAAACTCAAGTACTTACTGTGATGATGTTATAGTATATAGTACCAGTCTACACATACAGTACAATGAAGTAATGAGGTAAACTAAATGATCTTTCCAAAGTGGCCACAACACTGTAAGGAGTGGAATCATTCGATGCTCTGTTGAACTTTGTATTCAACCATAATGGGACAATTTAAAATATGGAGAGTAATTTTAGGGGCTTGGCTCAAACGCAGTACAGAACAATGTCTTTGTTAAATTCACCAAATCACATTCTTTCAGTTCTGAATGACTCATTTGTGCAGGCATGGCAACTGTTACAAAGGGGCTGAAAGTTTTAAACAAAGGTAAGGTTAGGTACACTATTGTCCCCGTAAGGAAATTTGTCCTCTGCACCCCAAGCATTTAACCCATGCATTTAACTCCTGTTAGAGTACTGTATTTGTCACCTAATTACAACTTTACAACACTTAATGGAAGATTGAGTAACAGTCTTTTTCAATCAGTATTTCTGTATTTTGAGTAGAAAATGAAAGGTGCATGCACTAAGACCGTAACCGTAAGTGTTTACTGTTTGTATTGTCACTGTTCTTGTCTGTTTTAAAAATGGACCATGAGTCTAGAATAAAGATGAATTGAATTGAATTAAGATAAGTTACAGAGGGCACCTTTTTTCCAAACAAAAAGTCTAGGTTTAAGTTCATGATTAACTTAAAAGCAGGATTGTTGTGGTTAGTCGCCTACCTGTTTCATTCAAGACATTTTTTTCATTAAAAACTGGCCACACTGATGTAAATAAAACATTTAATGGGGCTGAGGGTTAAACAGGGGTCAGATGGAGTTGACCTGTGGTTAATGGCACATTTACATTATAACTGCTGCGGTCAGCACTAGTGAGTCAGAGCTCAACAAGGGAGAACCAATGAACATGGCACTGGAAAATGTGCAGAGCTACATGGAATGGATATCCCCAGTCTCCAAGCTATGAATCCATTAAAGCCATTCATATTTTTTTGAAATGTGACAAACAGAACAAGAGAACAGAGTTTACATTGTGATATAGCTAACAACAAATAGCATGCTAACAGCGCATGTTCTGTTTCTAAAGCACTTTATAAAGCACTTTAAGATGCAGAGAGTGCACACTAGCCTTATTTTGACCTCAAGAGCTGCATATATGATATATCTGTACTGGAGGCAAGACAAATGTTATAATACACATAATACAAGGTAAAACACACACCTTTCAGTTACAACATCAGTTACAACATCAGTATAGAAGTGCGGTTTAAAGTACACGCTCTAGTACACGTTATATTTGTAAATGTCAGAGGAAGTCATTGCAAACATATGCACACATAATGAAAAGAAGCATCCACAAAGATAGAAGTTGGACTGAAATAATGTGATACATTTGCACCAAAGAAAAATGATCAAACACAAAGTCAAGCATTTTAATCTAACTTTAATTCACAAGTTTACATTTGATACTATGAAAATAAAATCTACTCTCTCATCAGCCTGCCAAAATAAGACGCGTACAGTTTTGTGAATCCCGCTTACAAGCCTCTAAACAGGATGGATATAATCAGAGCTGGTGCAAATGCAATAAAGCAAACCTAGAATGCAACGGTAAAAAACCCAAAATGAAGATTGTGTTCCCTATTTCAGAAAATCAAAGCGCAAATGTGCAATTTAATGCTCAATACATCATGAGGAGCAGCAGCCATTTTGTATTTGTTCTCCCTCGTTCAGTGGTGTCAAGCCAACCACCTGCAGTCTGTAGATTCTTGTATCGATCTTATAATTCAAACGCACCTGTCAGAGACTTGCATACATTTCTCCGCTGCCGAACGACCCGGTATATATACGGCCATTTGTAACATTATGTCAGAGTGACTGTAAAGAACGCTGAGCTGCAGAAAAGTTAAACAATGCAAAGTGTAAGATACAATAGTCCTTGGAGGGAAAGGGACGTGGGTAATAATACAAAACAGAATGATTCAAACCTTAAAATGCAGGCAACAGCAGTGCCCCTGACTGCTCATATTTTAAATGTGCAGAATAATTTAGTGGAAGACAAAGTAGATTTGTTACATAACTTAAAACTTAAAAATACTAATTTGTATGGCTGTGAACTTTGTGTTGGCTGTAATTACTTACATACTAGATATAGATCTACCCCAGATGTTGTATTCCACACTCAACAAAAACTGCACAAGACAAACAATATTAATCTTTTTTTTTTTTTTTTGCTTTGACCACATTTTATCATCTCACTTTATCCAGGCTTGGGTTTGGCACAATGACTGTATATGCTGTGTGAAACTAGATGCGATATATTTGCATCTATTGCATCTAAGCCACTTTTACTGCGGTGTTTTTTATTTGACATGTAGCAGTTCAGATGGCGCAGAATCCTGTGTTTAAAGTTTAGATATGTGACTGATATGGATCCAATTAGGCCCATAATTACACCACGTCACTGTCCTATAGGCCCATAGGTGCTTGGATAATCTCCAGCAGTAGTTATAAACACAAGCAAGATGAATGCAGATTTGGTTTCTCCAGATGAAATGTGTGAGTGCCCATGTTGAGATTGCCATGGACAGTGTTACCCAGTGCATGGGAGCTTTGTTTTTTAACCTGGTGTGAGTAAAGTGTGTGCTTTTGTGCCTAGACTTAGTGAGTGTGTGCGTTACTATAATTAATCACAATTATCAGGATGACTAATGCAGCTGCAGTCTCACAGGGAGAGGCCATTTACAAGCTCAGCAGCACAAAAACACAATCCACAGACAAAATGGTGTGAAAAGGTGCACATGTCCACTGCATCCACAACAACAATAGCAGAACAGAGAGTGGAAAGAACAGGGCTCTCCTCCTCCATCTGAAGAACACATGACTCTGGTACAGCCTGACCCAGACACATAAGCACCATGCAGGGGGAACTAACCCAACAAGTACATGACTTGTGGAGTTTTGCTTTTGTGTGGCTATTTTTGACTCAAGAAAATAACAGTATTTAGGTTTGAACATAGATGGTTATGTTCAAAGGTTGCATTTGCACAACATCGCTCTCTGTATTGCATAAGATAAAATGTTGTTTGACTTACAACTCTTACAACTTGTCTGTGGGTACATCTTAACAGGGGAAAAACCTCACATTGGGCACCATGAGATAAACAAACATTTAGTAAACAGACAAATGGTATGTGTTTAAAGGGTAATATAACATTAGCTTACAATCTTTTGGCCCTGTTACAATGGTGCTGCCTCATCATTAACTTAAACAAACATTATTTACATTGATTTAGTGATGATTGATTTATTGTCCTACATTCGAGACTTGAATGCTCAGAAAATTTTTATTTTTGCTGACCCCTTATCTCCGCCTCTTTTGTTTTTGTGATTATTCAAAGACTCAGACTCGGATCATAAATCATCATGTAGGGTTAAAAATGTCACAGTATCAGTTCTGCAGTTTTGGACAGGATTTGCTTTTGTTTGGGTGTGTAATATTAAACTATGTCTTTCAACATTGTATTATTTTACTGTATGAAAAAAAAAAAAAAAATTAAAAAAATAAATAAAAACTTTTAAATTGCACAATTTCAAGTAACTTTTCAAAGCTCACTGTTGTCCCATTACGTTGCACTGGGACTAACACCCCATTTTCTCAGCTTTTTATGAGCGGCACAATAAATGCTGCAAACACGGTAGTTTATGTGTGCCACCATATGTTAATGTAACACATAAAGCACTAGTGGATGACAATGTGGGTCCCTGACTTCAAAGCGGCATTATTCATTCCCTTTTTGTAACTGTTTTTTTGGCACTTTATCAAGCGCAGACGCAAACTGGCACACGTCCCCTCTTCCTCGACCAGAAAAAGCCAAACTTCTCATCAAAGCAAATGGAAGAGTTAAAGTTCAGTTGGACCAATGAAAGACTAGCTTATCCTGTCTTGAGAAGAGAGAGGAGAGGCTACATTACTGGAATAAGAACTAAGGCGTCCATTGGGCTGGCTGAGATGCTAATGAGGGTCCAAATCCACCGCTAGCTAATTAACCATGATGCACTTTGACATAAGAATGGATGGAGCAGGGGCAGGGCAGATGTGAAGGGAAGACAAGAAAGAAGGACTGAAGGAAGGGGTTAAGGGGATAAGGGTTTAAGAGCACGGGACACTCGGGGAACAAGGAGGAGTGTGGGAGGAAAGGTGCAAAAATAGCGAAGGTATACAAATTAGGCACGGTAGAGGAGAAAGTAGAACTAGAAAAAGATTGAAAAGCCATAGCTGACACTGAACGAGGAAGAAATATATAAAAGCACATTTATAAGGCATGGCATTCTTTCACACAGGAGTTGCACCGAAAATAAAATGTTTTATTCCAATGGCAAATCTGTTTTACTGAATGTGAAAGCTAGAAACTTGAAATTCTGAAAAAAATAAAATAAAATCTGTGTATTTCTCCCTAAATGTCTTGAATAATCTTGAAACTGGTCATAAAAATGTTAAAATCATTAGTTCAAGTGGACATGTGTTTGTCCACTGATCCGAAAGTTGGCGATTCAAATCCCGCTCCCGACATAGACATCTTTGGTAGAGTGGTCAGGTTGGTGGTGCGATTCCAGATTCCACAGATGAATGTTGTGTCCATGGGCAAGACACTTAACCCACCTCACCCCCAGTGCCTGCGTACACTGGCGCATGAATGTGTGTGTGAATCGGTTCCTTGATGTAAAGCGCTTTGAGTGCCTTGAAGGTGGAAAAGCGCTATATAAAAATGTGACCATTTACCATAATTGGATAAAACAAGAATTAGAAGAATTAATTGAGACCAAAAACCAAAAGTAGAAGAACAGAAGTGAACTGGACAGATCACATGTCGGCCTCAAATGATTATAAACTTCCTGAAAAGATATATGTATGCCAGTAGTTCACTTTTATTTATGTATACCTTGTCTTTATCCAACTTAACCACTATTTCGTTTCCAAATAAAAAATTCAAATAAGTCAAATAAGCATACAGGTATTCGTACGGTGTTTCTGTGTTAAACCTCGCTCTACGCCTCCTTTCTGCCCTTTCTCTCCATCTCCATCCATCCCTCCGTTTACATGTGGAGCATGTTAATCGATCGCCTCGCTGTCGGAGCAAACACACAGCAAAGCAATAGATGTCCAATGAATCATGCATCAGTGCAGCCACCCAAGTGTGAAAGCCTTTGGAATAGTTTTGGGCCTTTTCACACAACAAAGTGCACTTGTGCCCATTTCAGCACGCAGCCATCGAGGAAACAGCATTTCACAAAATAATACAAGTGGAGATTACATGTTTGTCAATCTAGTGAGAGTTAGAGTTAGGATAAGAAGATCAGTGCGTGAGAGATAATACCAGTGACCTACAAGATCTTTGAAACACAGACATCCTTCCAAAAACTATAGTAAACACTGGATTAACACAAACCTCTGGTCTTTTGACAACCAAATATGTATCAACAACACATAAGTAGTAGTAGTAATAATAAGTAAGAGGGGAAGAGTCATGCCCAAGGACACAACAACAGTATGCACTAGAGCACTGGTTCTCAAAATGGTCGTCCCAAATGTATTTCTATAATTAAACAATAGATCAGTTGGTAGAGCGTTCGTTCTCTGATCCGAGGATTTGCGGTTCGAATCCCGCTCTTGACGTAAACATCATCGGTAGAGCAGTCAGATCCACTGACCCACAGGTTGGCGGTGTGATTCCAGCTCCCACAAATGAGTACTGTCATTGTGTCCTTGGGCAAGGCACTTTACTCGTATGTGTGAATGGGTGAGTGGTTCCTTGAAGTAAAGCGCTTTGAGTGCCTAGAAGATGGAAAAACGCTGTATAAAAATTTGACCATTTACCATTTACAGTGAACATAGATCCAATAAGAACCACAACTGAACAATACTAAACCTGATTTAACACAAGTGGCCAATTGAAATGATTATGACAATTTCATTTTTCAGCGGGGGGTCCCATTCTCAGATCCATAGCCTTTGAGCAGCGTGAATGACCACACCTTGGTTTGAAAGAATAAACTCAAAATGTCTGACCTGTTTCATACTCAACATGTCTTTCACTTCAGTTACACACATTAGTCTTTTTCTTTATCCTGCTAAGGAAAATGATTGGATACGAAAGTGATGACGTAGCTCTGGTTGCCATGGTAATGTGTAGACTTAAGGTGCTATGAACCAGCCAAAACTACAATAATATTTTTGACTTTTGATTTTATGGTGTAAGTTCATTTATACGTGACTTTTTAAATTACTATTACTAACATAACTAACCCAAACCTAACCTATTTTCTAACCTGAAAGGTGCTGCACCTAATTTTTTTTTCTTAAATTGTGAAAAAAATTACCTTTTTTTTTTTTTTAATTTTTTTTTTACGGTTTTGAAATAAAAATAATGATCTTTCTTTTTCTTAACAGATTCTAGCATCCTAATTATCCGTTCTGAATGTTGGGAAAAGTGAGTGTAAACCCAAAGCCAGAGCAGAGTTTTGCTGTCACAGTAATGCAACAAACACTAGCATGCTAATAGCGCTCTTCCAGGTTTTGCGATATATGCTTTCTAATTAGATGCAGACAGCACGTAGGCATCTCATTTGCACCCTAAGAGCTGCTTTTACAAATGATCTGCACTGGGGTAAAACTAGGGTTGCTCAGCGTAGACATTCTGGTATAGCCTTTTTATTTATAACCCTGCTCCTAAACCTTACCACTTCAAATGACCAATCATAGCCGACCGTCCCTCCTGAGCATACAGTCTGGCTCCAACCATATAGCATGTTTGCCTGTAAATTCTAGCCTTGAAGATCCCTTGTAAAGCCTAGTGTCGGGAGCAGAGGATATGAAGCATTGTGCACTTCTGACAGTCACTGTACATAGTGTGATCCCAGCAGGTGGCTTTGGATTACATGTATGTTGACCATAGAGGAATGCTTACAGGCTCGGATTCGTTTTGTCGTCTTAGTCTTCCCATTTGTCAGCATGGCTGTTTGGTGCAAGGCAGGGGAGGGCGAACTGTTGCCAAAGACGGGACACACTCAAGGTTGTATATTCAGCGTGGACCGATTGTTTTCTTCACAAAAATAAAGTAAAAAAATAATAAATCTATGGCAGTTTTGGTTGATAAATATTATAAATGTGTTTTATTTTTTGTCATTGTCAGTTGTTGTTACTGCTGTTTGGCAATGCTATTTCAACACATTCGCTTACACGGAATTGGCAACCGAAAAAGTAATATTGTATTTACATGCATACTTGTCAGGGCTGGGCAATATGATGAAACACTACTTTGGTGATACTGAATGATTCTGTGCTTTTACTGCCCTATTGGTCAGCCCACATCAGGCTCTGTGTGCGAGACGGGTGCTTTTATCCAATCACAGTGAAGCATGGACTTCCGAAAAAGCAGCTAGCGGTGTTTAGTTAGTTACCTCTAATTCCTACTTGTGGAATTGTGATAATGGTGAACTTGAGATTGAGACGAAACAAATACCATATTTTCGGGACTATAAGTTGCACTTTTTTTCATAAATTGGCCGGGGGGTGCGACTTATACTCAGATGCGATTTATATGTGAAATATATGTTTTTTTCTTCATTATTATGCATTTTTTGGTTGGTGCGACTTATACTCCAGAAAATAGGTAAATAAAAACATAATAATAAAACACAGTAATAATTCACTGGCCAATTTATCTGTGCATGCCTTTGACTAGGGTTTCATTATTTTCACAAACAGACTGAATAATGCTACGATCCTGCTTCCACTTATAACTTAAAGCTCCCTGTATCAGACTTTGTATCAGGCCTTTTTTGTTGCCAGTCTTCCCTGTTTTTCTCTGTCTCCCTCCCACCTGGTTGCCGTATTCTCCATATTCACACATGAGTCTCCCCCTCCCCGGCCCGCTGCCTGTGTCCCTGTTAGCCCCCTCAGGTGTCAATCTGTGTTACCTGTTTGTCTTTGCTGTCTCACTTCTTCATTTGTAGTTGTCAGTCATACACTCATGACACACACCTCTCTCTTCCCTCTTCTTCCTGTTTCCCTTATAACAAACTGCCATAATGTCTGGGAAGTGCCTCGGGGCAGATAGTGTGTGTAATAATAAAACCACTTGCGTTTCCTTAGCAATGCCATGGAGACGCCCCCCACCCCCCCTCATCTCTCCACCCGTCCCGATACATACTTGGTGGATTTGTGGAAGGGGGAAAGAGAGAGGGAGAAGATGAGGCGCTGTCAGTGGGGAGGCTATAAATTCTGCTGTTTCATCCGTGCAGTTCCCAAAAGGGGCAACGGAGGGCGCTAGAATGCAAGGCAAAGAAAGTAACGTGCATTGGTCTCAACAAAACCATACATTGAAGTGAGTTCAGTTTGTCTTCCTTGAGCGGGTTATTTAGATACATTAATTAGTGAGTTTTATTAGCATTATTGAGGAAATGTAATTCCAAGAGCTGTACCAAACTACGCTACTACAGTCAAAATCGCTGCCTTACTTCTGCTTCCCCTGTGACTGCTAGTACTGCTACTACTACTGTAGCTGCTTTACCACAACTGTAGTGATGTGACGTTTTGTGAATGAGTCGGCTCTTTTGAA
>KN480168.1:0-22820 GCA_000787095.1 Periophthalmodon schlosseri
ATATGTTGTTTTATTTTCTCTCTCCCTCTCGTATAATTGATACGATTGGTCTGTTCTCGTGGACTGCTTGTGTTCCCAGGTGTGACGTCTTGGCCCAATGCTGCTGATTACAAATTACAGAGCATTTATGGGGTAATTAACTGAATGTTTCCTCTTTAGGAGATGCTTGGCAGTTTTCACTCCCTCTGAGGCAGTAATAACATTGTGTATCTGCTTTCACTTCCTGTTTCTGGAGCGATCACAATTTCAGACAGTATGGCGAGACATAACAACAGATAAACTTACAGGTATTAGCAAACTGAGGACTCAATCAGAGAATTAATCATTAAGCATTAAGCATTAATCTGGTCAAGGCTCCTAAGCAAATGTCCACATTGGTTTAATAGGGTGCTCTAGTGGGGTTATAATCTTTAACTAGACCCCCTGGTGGAGTGCAGGCAAAATCCGAGACACAGACACAGTTATCAGTACATCATTTGAGTTTAGTATCACAGCCAATGTTTAAAACTGTCCCACTTTGATCCACCTTCACTCCTTCTCCATTTTAACTCAATAGTCATCTCAGAATGAACAGAGGGAAATTAAGATGTCAGGCTGTGGTTTGCTTGGGTTCTTGTCTCGTTATCCATTTGTGCATCTTATTCTGTTGGGGTAAAGTCAAAACAACTGTACTTTTTGTTGCTTCTTTTTGCTTGGTACGTAATGGCATCAGTTAACAAACACACTAAAATTGAAATTGAAAAAAGTTAAGGTACTAGTACTACTGATAACATTTTTAAAATTGGTATTGTGCTTGGAGAACACTACAGAAAGTTACTAGGCAGTGACCATAAATTAATGGTGCCAACTTTCCTTAAAGATATTGTGCTCAATTAAATGTATAAACACTATAATTCTTATGTGGTATTCTATATTGATTTAATACAGAAAAAGGTACCAAAAAAGTACTAGTCCTGAAAACCAGTTATGGCTCAAGTACTGGTCCTGAAAAAAAGAGAGCTAGTGTGACTTGAGTTTTTGCTTAACCAAATATTGACCTTATCTTCAGTGTTTTATCACATCACATTACATTGAAGAGTATTTCCCTTTTAGAGCAGTAGATGAACGTGAACGCTCATATATTTCCCATTTGTTTGAATGTATTTCCTTTTCTGTTTTAGGTTGAATGCGTTTCCCTGAGGCACCATGAGCACCATCTCCCCCACAGACTTTGACAGCCTGGAGATTCAGCAGCAGTACAACGACATCAACAACCGCTGGGACCTGGCCGCAGAGACCGACTGGGACAATGAGAACAGCTCGGCGCGCCTCTTTGAACGCTCACGCATCAAAGCACTGGCCGGTATGCACACACACACACGCCGAGGTTAAGGTTAAAATAGGACCATTGCCATAGTGATTAACAATTTAAAACAAAATATTATATCTTTGGAATGGGAAATCTCCTCAATAATAGGATAACCTGCATAAAATAGGAAGCTAAAACCCGTGAATAAGAAAACAAATGATTGGATCATGATAAAACTATAATAATAGAATATTAAACTCTAAAGGTGTTAATGTAGCATTATTGTTGCAGAAAGCATATCAAAATGCCAACCACTGTAAAAAAAAATACCCACACTACCACAGTTATGCTGCATGTGTTTGAGTATTTCATCAAATGTATGGTAGGGAACTCATTGGTGAATACAGCAAAACTCTAATTAGGCCCAGTGATTTTAGGTGAAACTTAATTTTGGTCTGTCCCAAAAGAGCTGAACAGAAATACTTGAAAATGAGGACAAGGCCTAAAAGCTGCACAGCAGATGTCAGGGCTGTGGCTGCTCACACATCCCAGTGACTTTGGACCACCTCAAATCAAAGACTTCTCAATAGTGCTGTGCAATAGTTATTACCCTATTCAATATGAAAAATGAAAATCGAAAAAAATACAATTAATGAATTTCTCACGCCCATACCCTGTAAAACCTGGGGTAAAACCACTTGTCTAATCTACAGTACCTTTGAAAACAAAAGTGCCACAAAACATTACTAAATAAATTATATTAGGTCTATTTTCTCTAAAGGTAAATTTTGACAGTAAAGTAATTGTTTGAAAGAATTGTGATTTCAGTGTAATCCCTCAGTCGTCCAGGTCTGATCAAAAGTTAAAAGCAATTTTAGTTAGGAATGAAAATCCTTCCTTGAACAGGAAGGGGGGTCTCAGACATCACCTGTCACCTATATACAACCCTATCCTCAGACATGGCAAACAAAGGAACAAAGGTGAAAAAGAACAATAGAACAGCCAGGACCATTAAGGTTGAATGGAGGCTCGTTAAGGCTGAAACTGGAAACAATAGCTGTTTACAGTTTCAGTGTAGTGAGCTCCTCCCTTCAGATAGATATAGGGCAGTGTCCACCAGTAATCTGACCAGAAATGAAGAAACGGCTTGGATGAGCAGCGAAACGTCTTCACTCCTACAACTCTTTTGTCCAGTTGACAGATTTATCTTTGGCTTTTACTATAATTGTGATTTCAGTTATTGTGATTATGATTTTCTCAATTAAATAGTTTAACAGACATTTTCTATATTTGATATGGCCAGGTTATGTCATATTTTGCTTGGATTAAATGTGTTGAAAAGACTGTCAAGAGTAGCAGTCTCATAGTTACCCCAGCAGAGGGCAGCATTACACAGCAATGTACCCCATTTACTCCCGCTCACAGTTATACACAGAAACACCTACTGTACTGTGAGCACCGCTCGAGTCAAACCACTAAAAGATTAAGCTCATTTTACTTTCAAATACAATAATCATTTCCTTAAGTAAACATTGAATTCTAAGTTGATGCTAATGGTGCACTGCATGTTTTTCATCAGTGTAAATTGAATATGGCAGTTGTGCAGTAGTCTTGTTAGTCCCATGTTTTATGTATGTTACTGCTATGGACCGTGATCAGAGGTGCTGGGGCTGCTGTGAATAGCTGTGATATCATCTGCGTGGGACAAGTGTAAACCTGAGAGCACATTCTTGGACGTGCCTCGGCAGTTCGTGGCCCCGGGGAACACCTCCTGCCTCTTCCACTTCTCCCCAAATGTCAGGACCCTGTGCATGTCGTAAGCTTCTGCTGCTTACACATGACACTTTCTCAACTATGCCCTCAGATTGTTTCACTTCTGAATTTTTTTCCATGACGGACCTATACTTCTATACTCAAACAGTAGGGTCGCACAGTATATCGCAATTGAATTGAACTTGCGATTTGAGTTGGCACAGTTATCAGATCTGCAGATAACTGCAGATCTTGAGATAATAGAATGTCCTCTGCAAGGAGCAACATACACTGTCTTTTTATAGAAAAGTCTTGTTGTGCCTGTAGTTTAGACCTCTACAAACTTCTGAAATTCATGGGATTCTTGGATTCATTTATCAGTTCATATTTCTTCTCTCAAATGTTAATGCTCCTGTAGTAATTTACAATGTGAACAGAATTCTACTTTTTAAACATATATTGAAAATCCAATCGCAATACAGAAATATCTAATATAATCATTTTCATTGAATGGATATCTTGTATTTATTTTATTATGATTCACTTGTTCCCTCGAGCTTTAGTTTGCTGGCAGTGTTTAAATATGAATAATATTTGTGCCCTCTGCTCGTGATCAAAACTCCTCCTCCCACCTCTCACCCATCTGCTCCCAGCCTTTATTCTCTTTATCAATTATTCATTCATTTTACACATCATTGCAGCTTCTTGAATGTCTCAACTTGGAAGTCAAGCTCCATTCAAAACTTCACACCAAGCAAAGTCAACAGGATGTAAAACATAAAAACATATGTATTTTTTAAACTAAGAGTAGTTTTTCTGAGGTTTTGCTGTTTTAATGCACTGAGTTGGCTCTCATTAGTCCAGTCCACTTCTGTGAAACACCTTGTTACCAAAAGCCCAGGGCCTCGTCCGTCTAATGAGGTCCATCCAGATGCTCCCAGGCCATCATGAGCCCACACATCAAAAACACCACTGGGGTCTTTACTGCAGACCCCCGGACAGTTATCCCCTTCCCTCACCAACACACAAGACCTTTTTGACCTTAGGGGTATAGACCAACATTTTGATTGTGAACATATATTTCCTAAAAGATTTAAAGAAAGTAGGGTGTCCCAAATCATTTAGTTTTCACAGATTTGACTATTACATAGGTGATTTAGGTGACAGCCTGGCCCACTTGCTATTGGTGTCACACAAACACAAGTTGTGGCAGGAGAGCACTCATACTGAGGCTGCTCTATGACTTCCTTCCTGTGTGAGCGCTGTATCAAACGCTGAGACTGTTGACAGTAAAAACTGTTGTAAGCGGCCGGGTAAGATGACAGGCTGAACATATAGGTCCTGGCAGGCCACTCCTGGTGCTCCCAGGAATTAAGAAGAGTGGAGTAATCCTCCTGAAGCTATAGCCAGAGAAGAGCTCTAATGGTTTAGTCCACCTCCACACCTCCTCCCCCACTGTCTCTTCAGTCGCCCTGTGTGTGCTCCTCCCTCTATAACACACCTTATGCAAATGGAACCATTTTCAGTGGGCCCAGCAGGCTTTGTTTACACAGCCATCCGACCACAGCCAGTTAGCTGCTCTGCTCCTGCATTTGGAGGGAAGGACTCGACTGCTCCTTTACGAGGACCACGAGGGACTGTGACCACAAGTTTTGACTCCAGTCGGAGGCCACAAGTGTGGTGAACTTCTACACAAGAGGAGGTTAAAGGAACATTTTGTTCCTCACTTTAGTTTGTAAAGAGGTTTTTGAATCGAATCCTCCACGCCTGTGCTTGAAGCTGTGTTTTCATTGGACAAACTGGGACATATAGTTAAGAAACAGGAGAGGCAGCAACATTTTCAAGACCATACTGTCTCTTAAAGAGGCACAACAGAAAGAAGAAAATAAGCTCATCTATAGTAATTTTGTCTCCGGGACTATTTGGTCTGGAAAGGCTGCCTCTGCTGGGCTATGCTGGAGTTATCCCCATTCATTTGACGTCTGAAGTATTACGGAGAGTGAGATCAACATGGAGTGGGAGCAGAGGGACAGAGAGCCCTGTCTGTCCCCAGCAGCATTTGTTAACCAGGTGCAATACTCCAATATCCTGGAGGGCCGCTTTAAACAGCTGCAAGGTAAGATCTGCACTGGCTTGCTCCTTTGGCTCACAGAAGAAAGAGTCTGAGTCTGTCCCAGGGTTGACGCCTGTTTCAGTCCAGTTTTTATGTGACTCAAAGACTTTGTGGTTTAAGTCACCTTTTATAGTGGCTCACACAAGTATCATTAATATTAACAAATGATAAGATAACCAATTTACTGAGACTGACTGCTTTATAATGATCTGCTCTGACAGCAGGTGCTCCAGGTTGTTTGATAACACTCAACACTTTTTAGTTTGTATAATTAAGAGTAAGCTCTGTGAGATTCCTCTCATACTGTATAAGTACTGTATGCAATATATACTGTATAAAGTGCTGCTGCATTCACTCAGCGGACTTTAGACCAGCTCTAAAGCAGGCGGCGGTATGGCATCTGATGACCAAGCCACCTGCCCTTTCTTATCTTATTACAATGCATGGCTCTGTGTCTGCACACCAACTCAGCTCTACAGGTAGAGACACAAAAATCAGTTATGATTCTCATGACAACGAAGCTGGCTTATATAATGGCAGCATGAAAGTCAACGATATAGTCTGCAAAACGCCTGCCCATTATTTAACATGTGTCAGTGATTTAATTTAATCAGTTTACAAACTGTAGAAATCAAAGCAGAATCAAATGAATGACTTGTGTCTCAGTCTAAGAATAGAGTGGGGCCTGTTGTTGTTTAATGTCCCGCACTAAGCCTTTAAACTCTAAGCCGCTGGCACATTGAGGTGTTTGAAGTGCACTGTGCCAGCTCATGCACATTGTGCCCACGAGGAGCCCTGACATCCGGTTGCTTCTTGACACTCGTCTGGGGCTTCTCTTGAGTGACAAGTTATGCTTTCCACATATTTTACATTCTTTTACTCAAAATAAAATATTACATAATTAAAGTAGAGTTGTAGTTACAAGTGAAGTTTATATCTTCTACATAATATACAACATGAAATGCTTTTTAATTAAAATGTAAGATTGGCTTCAGTATTATAACAGCAATGGATCTCCCACATGTGTTGAAAAATAGTAGCGAGTTGTCTGTGTTAAGTACATGAGAGAGACCACAGACAATAAAGTTCCTTTAAACTGTATTTAGTGTGTAGATATTACTATCATGGCAGTGCACGCACACTCACTATCGCAGACACAAACACCTTTTTGGCTACACCTACTTGTATTTCCAGTTTGACTTGCCTTGGGGTTCATTCTTCATGTCACTCCCTGCTTCACTGTATTAAATCATGACTTCAGTCTGCTCATGTGAATAAAGGAGAAAGGTGCACATACACAGCATTCACAGAATAGTTTGAAATCGTACTGTCTTTATCTTGTCAGTCTTACTGACTTCATTTAAATGTTATAAACTCTGGAAAACTTAATTATTGCCCCAAATCAAAGTGGTATTACTTTTAAAAAAAAACAATTTCACTTCACCTCTGGTAATTACATTTACTTAAATGTGGGCATAAAATGTAAAGAATTGCTCACAGCACAGTTCATATCTCAAGGACATGACATGCCCTTATCCCAAAGAATGCAGGGAGCTGGAGTGAGCAGAGAATAATTTCCTGGTTAATATATAAATGATAGTGTTAGCTGGGTATCGCCAGGCCTGCTCCAAAGGGTCACTGTCCGGACTTCCACCGAACTCTGAATCAGCCACTGTGGACTTTGGAATGAAATGTCACTCTGGTTTACTTAACTAGAATAAACATAATTTAGATGCCACTGTCAACGACCCCAATAAACCCTGCAAACATACAAGCTGTTACTATTTTGTCTATTTTATCGTCTTTTTACAGACCATATTCATAATTTCTGCTTTGACTTGAGCTGTTGGACTTTCCTTTAAGTTTGAAGCGGAGCTGAGGTCAGTGATGCGTTTTGGGTCAAGTTCCTCTGAACTGTATCATGTAACTGAATATCACCAACACCAGTGAAAGCTGTGGCTCTGTGGCCTCCAGCTGTAACTCAGGGTCACATTACCCACGGTTCATTGTGTGCGCACACAAACTCACACAAATGGCTTTTAAATGGTTTTGTTTGTACAGTTTGACCAATATTGACAGGTTTCTAAGTCACAAGAAGGTGCAGTTTTGGAAGAGTCACGAGCAGTACAGTACTGTTGACAGTTGACACTGTTTGGTCTGCAGATGTTGTGGCTAAAAGAGTTTCAGTGGCGTCTCATGAGACTAGCCTTGGGCTGTCCTCTCCCCTGTCTTCTGCATTATCAGCAGCAGCTGCATTTGGTGCAGAGGAGAATAACCTGTTACACCGAAAGGAATAAAAACAAGTGAAAATGCTACTTTTTGGAGAAAAGTTGCACCCATTTCTGCTGCAACCTCAAACTGTTCAAGTGTAAAAATAACATTTGCCACATGTGGAAGGGCAGCGGTTTTGCAACAGCCCTCTGTCAATGTGAGAAGAGGGGGAAGAGTGCAAACGCCCACAGACACGCTTCAAAGAACACGCATAGTTTTACAGTTTGTCTCTTCAAGTTTGATTTTCTTAGCACTAAATACATTTAATTGGCATTTAACTCTGGTCTATACTATTAACTCTTCAATGGCAATTAATTGATCAGAATTCAATATATATTTCATTATACTGTAGTATTTTTTTTATAGCAAGCATCATTAAATCCATAGTTACCACATCACTAGCTACAAATCATATAGAACCATTTCTTGTTTAGATTTGTGTATTGTAGAAAAACAAAAAAGAAACATATCTAAAATGAATTGGAAAAACAACCACACTTGTGTGACTTAAGCACTTCATAAAGGTTCTATATATCTATACTTTTGCTTGAATTAATAGAAGGAGATTAAGCTTTTGTGCCACATCATTTCAATTTTTCTCTGCATAAAGCCTTAAGACAAGGCCATACATACAAGTAAGATATGCATAAGGATGTTTTCTCATTCTTTTTGAGGACAGGGTGACCAGAGACTACACACACTCATCGTGGGTGGGGAGGGAGATTTGAGGAGTTTGTGGACTCAAAGACATTCCAAAACAGTTCAAAACGGGTGCAGCACATGACCTGGGTGGGTGACAGGAGGAAGCTGCAGTTAGCAGCTAGTCTGAGCTTTTCTTTCATCTTTGTCAATAAACACAACGGCTGTGAAAATAACTAATTCTGTGCCAAGAAACTAGACCAGATCTGCAGAATGCATTATTCCTGTGAAAGTGCAGCCTGCATTAGTCTTTTTATAGAAGACTTTCCTGGTGCTCAGTGCTGAGGTGGCACAGGAGGAAGCTGAGCACTGTCATATAACACACAGGAGCAGTACAATATTAGCTCTGTGTGATAGAGCTGTTTGTCCACTTAGACCCATCTGTCATAAAACCACGAGCAATTAAATGACTCGATAATAGTCCTATGAAAAAATGCACTTTTTAAAGTTCTGGAACTGATCTGTTAATTCAGAGAAAACTTGGTATCTACATGACAGTTTGTTGTGTTATTGCTGAATGTTGTTCCAGTGTCTATGTACTAAACAAACGGATTAGCTCTTACCTGAAGATGACTCTTATTATCAATGGCTGACTTTCAAGGTTAAACAGAAACAAGGCATAAAGAAGCTCTGGTATCTGGCCTTAAATCCCCCAGGACCAGCGAAATTAAAGCATCTCACTACCAGGAACACACAGTTTATTGTTACTAACTAGACATGTTCAAATCTGCCTTAACACAGTCAGTCCCATTCATAAACTGACATTCAGTCAGGTAATTGGCTTACTTGATAAATGATATATCTTCAAAAGAAGACACAGAAGAATTGTGGTTTAGCAAAACTAACTGAATATTTATCTTTATCAAAATCTGTGTGAAACTAGACCAGTTTAGGTGCATTTGTCTACAAAATATGGGATTATACTGTTTGTAGCTTAAAGATGCCTTAGTGGTAATTAGAGACGTGGCATGTGTAGCTGACATTTTCCCACTGTCCTGTGTTTTATCTCTTGTGTCAGAGTGAAACTATGTTGGCACGTTGCTCAGGTGTTTTCAGAGGCGCTGACGACATACAGAAGCCATGGCTCCTTTTCTTTAACAGGTTTGGGCCCTCGGCCTTCTGAATGCAATAACATGAGAGCACCAGCCCTGCACCAACTAAACAGCTCATTATTTTCTACAGCTGCAGTGCTTATCTACCTCAGTGTCCGGTAGTGCCTGTGTTTGCTGTAATGAGTAAACATATCTGACACAAATGCTCTGTTTGCTCCTGTTGTCGTGCAGTAGCCTTGTCATTAGAGGCACATCAACACCACAGGCATGTTGAGGGACCACTGCTCTCTGTAGCCTACCTGGTGCTTGGGCTGTCCCAACATGACCAATGCATCATAAGAATGCAGCCCCCCTCACCCAACACAGCATTTGGTCTGCTTGATAATGGGCGTGAACTAAGCCTTATTCCTGCCATGCATTGGGTGGTTAAATACCACTATACTATACCACTATACTTTGGGACAACGGATGGAAATTAGCCTTTGGCTATAATCTGGTGTGTTTACATTCATGTTGCATCATGTCTGTTCATTAGTATGCATTGTCCTAATGAAATAAATAAATAAATAAAAATAAAATATACAAAAACAATGCCCCCTCAGTATCAGTATCACAATAGTGTCTAATAGTGTGACGTACCCTTCACTAGATCAGGATCACTGTTATTGCTTGTGGTATTTCTCAACCTTCCCTCCTGCAGTTTGAAATTTCAAAATCAGTTAACGGTCACAGTGAATTACCTGTGTCACAATTAATTTGTGTTTTGGTGAAACACACAACACTATTATAGTGTAATTTTATCTGTTATCAGCAATGTTTTTGTGAGAATCCATTCATCCCAAGCATCATTATCTCATTAGCAGCCGGAGGAAGGATTTTGTTTTGTTTAAGTCATTAGTGCAAACCTGCTCATATGATCTATTTTCAGTCAGTTGTGTACCACATTGTGCATTAAGTACTACGCTTCAGCGATTGTCTTTTAAACAGCAGAAGACTTGTGTCCTAGAAATGAGGTCACCTTGTTAGGTGGCGGTGTGGGATTAGCTTCTTACTCCCCTGGTCCATATGTCTGAGCTGCTGTTAACAGCTTAATTTATTGTACCTCTTTTCAGTTCTTAATGCAACGAGGAAAATCTTCTTCACACACATGGGCATTTTTGCATAATCACTCTAAAGCTTTCTGTCAGTAATTGGCATTGCACCCACAGCCACTGCCTTTGTTAAACTAGGAGTGATCTCAATAAGCTGTCAGTAGTGATAAATAGTGGGCACATTTACAAGGTCTGTAAAAATCTGATTGTACTATAATCAGATAACGTACACAAAAGAAATCTAATCATCAAAACACCTGGTGATATGGGTCAGTTAATGAATTTTAAAATAACTTTTTCAATCACATTAGTTTGTCCTAATTTTCCTTTGTTCATATCTCTGCAGGTTTTAAATCAGAAAGAAATCCGATTACTTGCATCATATGTAACTGTTTACGTGACATTTGAATAATCTGATGATTCCAGAAATCAGATAATGATCAGAATTTTGGTGTGCATGTAAATATAGCCAGTGTTGCTTATTTTGTGATGTGTCTGCTAGCTTTAACAGACTTTTGATTCACTGTATATGTAACTGTAAGTGTTGCTTAATCCATTAACTGAAATGGGCAGTGAAATCTTTTGCTTTGTTGGTCAACTGTGACTGAACCTACATCTTCTCTTTTATATTTTACAGATGAGCGTGAAGCGGTTCAAAAGAAAACCTTCACCAAATGGGTAAACTCTCACTTGGGCAGAGTCACCTGTCGCATTGGTGACTTGTACACGGACCTGCGCGACGGCCGCATGCTAATCCGTTTGCTGGAAGTGCTGTCAGGAGAGCAACTGGTCAGTGTCCCCCAGAAAAACCTCTTCCAACTTCCTCTTTCATGACCTGCACTATAATACAAAGATGCCCTATCAGCTTATTTCTCATTTGTGACACTCGTGCACTGTTTGTGGAGGGGTCTAGATTAGTCAATATTTGGGACTGCAGATGTCACAATATAATTGTAATATTTTAAAGGGAAAATGGGAGAATTTTAGAAAATGTGATATACTTTAAAGTATACACCAAAAGAACCTAAATGTAAATTAAATGTATGCCACACTAATTATTTTCTTCTCAGAAAGTTTGATTTAGAAAAGCTGGTCACATACTACATAGGAATGTATTATTTATGGTTAATGTAAATATTCATTCTGAATAATATACATTTTATATTATTATATCTATATTTGCATTGCATTTTATTTCATAAAAAATTGACATTGTAACATTTCAACCTGGATAGACTCAAGAGAAAAGTATTAGCAAGCTTTATTCAATTGAATGAGTTATCTTTGGCGCTCAGACCCCAGCAGAAGACATTGCGATGAAGGGCATGGCTGGGTAGATGACGTTTAGGAGATGTCTTCTCCCCGGGGCCTGGACACTGGAGGTAGTAGAGGTGAGGCCGAGGAGAGTGAAGGGAACGATGAGAGGATGAGAAGCCGAAGGGGTGCTGGGAAGGAGGTGGGGCGGGCACAAACTGAAGTGGCCGTGCATCTGCAATGGGGGTTTAAATTTGGCAGACTGGGCGCTGATTGGACGAGGAGGAGGTGGGGCGAGCAGCAAGGAAGAATAATTGGAGTGAGGTGATGAAGGCTGAGGAGCAGGTAAACTATGGAGAAGTGCAGTTAGGTCTTCCAGGCTGAATTTACATTAGCTCCATTTCAACTCCAACTCTTCTCTACAACTATTCTCCCACAGCCAAAGCCCACCAAGGGTCGTATGCGTATCCACTGCCTGGAAAATGTTGATAAAGCACTGCAGTTCCTCAAGGAGCAGAAAGTCCATCTTGAAAACATGGGGTCACATGATATTGTAGACGGGAACCACCGCCTCACTCTGGGTCTCATCTGGACCATCATCCTCCGCTTCCAGGTAATTCCCTCTTCATTCAACAGCCCATTCCAGAATGCAGCAGTCCCTCTGTGGAAACTTGCCCTTGACCCCTTAGGTCTCAGCTTGTTGTAGAGTTCTTCCACTGGCAATTTGAAAAGGGATAAATGATGCTGCAGTGTAATTGACCATGCAATTATTAGCCAGTATGTCTCTGCAATCAATTCATTATCCAATGGAATAAGCTGTACCTATCTTATCTGTTATTACATTATTATTATTACATTAATATTATTTTTGCATTGTATTATAAAATTGTAATGTTTTCAGATTCAGGACATCAGTGTGGAGACGGAGGATAACAAAGAGAAGAAATCTGCTAAAGATGCCCTTCTTCTTTGGTGCCAAATGAAAACTGCGGGGTAAGAGAAGGCAGTTTAAAAGGATTTTGATTTGAAACTCTCTTAATGTAACCTCTGATTACTGATGTAGCTCAGGATTAGTGATCAATGTCTGATTTGACTTTTGCAGATATCCTAATGTCAACATCCATAACTTCACCACGAGCTGGAGAGATGGCATGGCATTCAATGCCATTGTGCACAAACACAGGTCAATGACTTCTTCCTGCACTTTTCTGTACTACGTGTACCCAGATGCACTGATATGATACGAAATTGTGTTCTGTGAAAATGTGCTTTACTCTTCCCTATGTTTCAGTTCACGTCTCAATTTGGGCCTCGTATTTTAAGATGACCTAGATCACAGAAAGACTAACCCACTTTTATCCCACACATACTAATACTGGCTGCACTCAATTGCACACCCTGCTGGCATTAATACCAGTTTTAAATCAGGGAATTTTACTTTAATAAATTGAACTGGTTTATGGATTTGTCCATAAGCATCATAAGTTGGTGTTTTGTGGGCTCAATTAAATATTGACAGAGATATAGAGTGAGCAGATATATTCTTATTAAAAGTCTATTTTGTGTGTCTTTTTGTATAGACCTGACCTGATTGAGTTTGACAACCTGAAAAGGTCCAATGCCCACTACAATCTTCAAAATGCATTTAATATAGCTGAAAAGGATCTTGGATTAACCAAGCTCTTGGATCCTGAAGGTATGTGCTTAAAATGATCTTACATGTGGTGTATGTATTTATTACAACAACATTTGTTTTCATAGACGTTAATGTTGATCAGCCTGATGAGAAATCTATCATTACATATGTGGCTACGTATTACCACTACTTCTCTAAGATGAAGGCTCTGGCAGTAGAGGGAAAACGAATTGGCAAGGTGAGAAACTTTGTGATAATAATGTTTTTTTATTCCTTTATCAATGCAAAACTAAAGTGAAGTATTTGTCTCAGGTTTTGGACTATGCTATTGAAGCAGACCAACTGATTGATAAATACGAGACGTTGGCGTCGGAGCTGCTGCAGTGGATTGAGCAGACCATAGTTACTCTGAATGATCGACAGCTGGCTAACTCTTTGAGTGCTGTGCAGAATCAGCTCCAGGCTTTTAACTCCTACAGAACTGTAGAGAAACCACCCAAGTGAGTCAAACCATGTTCACTTAAATTCTGCCATCTTTTATGTCCTTCAGTGAGAATGCTCTGAAGAATATTGTTCATTATGTCCACATTGTAATGTTTATCTCCACAGATTCACTGAGAAAGGGAATTTGGAGGTTCTGCTATTTACAATACAGAGTAAGATGCGAGCCAACAACCAGAAAGTATACATGCCAAGAGAAGGAAAACTCATATCTGACATCAATAAGGTATTCATTTCTGAAAACCCCTTTTCCATTGTGTGCTTAAAAATGTTTTAACAAGAACATTCTTTTACAAATATTTTTTTGTGTCAACTCGTGCAGGCCTGGGAAAGACTTGAAAAGGCAGAGCATGAGCGAGAGCTGGCGCTGAGGAATGAGCTCATTCGACAGGAAAAGCTGGAGATGCTCGCTGCTCGATTTGATCGCAAAGCAGCAATGAGAGAGACCTGGCTCAGCGAGAACCAAAGACTGGTATCCCAGGTACAGTGCCAAAATACATTTAAAACAAAGCCCTTTCCATAAATGTTACTATATTACATTTGCTTCTGTCACTAGGACAATTTTGGAACTGATCTTGGAGCTGTTGAGGCAGCCACGCGTAAACATGAGGCTATTGAGACAGATATTGGAGCGTACTGGGAGCGCGTCGCTGCTGTGGAGGCTGTGGCTAAAGAGTTAGAAGCAGAGAGCTATCACGACGTGCGGCGTATACTGGCGAGAAGAGACAATGTGCTTCGACTGTGGGAGTACCTGAAAGAGCTCCTTGCTGCACGAAGGGAGCGGCTCAACGCTCACCGCGACCTGCAAAGACTGTTTCAGGAGATGCGCTACATAATGGACTGGATGGCTGACATGAAGGTAGGAGTAGTTTAGAATCAACTCTTACAAGTTACAGAACGTTTAAATTTCATGTTTGTTATTTTAATTTTTTTTAGGGTCGCTTACAGTCTCAGGACAGCGGTAAACATTTACATGATGTATTAGACCTGCTGCAGAAGCACACACTGGTGGAGGCAGACATCTCTGCTCAGGCTGAGAGGATCAAGGGAGTTCAGGCAGCAGCCACTCGGTTCACTTCCTATGAACAAGGTGAGTCCAACACAATCTTTAACCTAAAGTTTGTGCTCGTATCAAATATCAAATCAAATGTAGTACAGCTTTGACCTTTCGTCGAATCTGTTCTAAATCTAGCCTACAAGCCATGTGAGCCCGCTCTGGTGAGTGAGAAAGTGGAGCTGTTGGGTCGAGCCTATGAGGAGTTGGGTCACCTCGCTGGAACGCGAAAAAAGCGTCTTGAAGACTCACGGCGCTTGTGGCAGTTCATGTGGGATTTGGGAGAAGAAGCTGCATGGATCAGGGAACAGGAGCAGATCCTGGCCAGTGGAGACTGTGGGCGAGACCTTTCCTCTGCTCTTCACCTGCTCAGCAAACATGAGGCTTTCAGAGATGAGATGGCTGCTCGCTATGGACCACTCAGTCATAGTATTTCTGCTGGAGAGGCTTTAGTAAATGAGGGTCACTTTGGAGCACCAGAGGTCACAGAGAGAATCCAGGACATCCAGGCACAGTGGGCACATCTGGAGGAGGTAGACATCACTGCTCTTTCTACTTTGCTTTTATCTTATCAATAGGAGTTTTGTCTCAATAATACTCATGTGTTAATTTGTCTTTTCTAGACAACCAAGCTGAGAGAGCAGCGTCTGAAGGAGGCTGTGGCTTTGCACCAGTTTGAAGCAGATGCTAATGACATGGAGGCGTGGCTCATGGAGACTCTTCGACAAGTGTCCAGTCAGGAAGTTGGCCATGATGAGTTTTCTACTCAAACACTGGCTCGAAAACAGAGGGAGGTCGAGGAAGAGATCCATAGCCACCGCCCTCTGATTGACTCTTTGCATGAGCAAGCCCAGGCCTTACCCCAAACCTACACAAGCTCTCCTCAGGTTGGTCTCATTTTAATACATTAAGTCTGACATGTATCGACTGTATCTCAAATCTATACTTTATTAGGTGGAAGGACGCTTACCTGCGATTGAACAGCGCTACGAGGAACTGGAGATTCTGTCTGCAGCCCGTCGTCAGGCTTTGGAGGGGGCCTTGGCCCTCTATCGTATGTTCAGTGAAGCTGATGCCTGCCAGGTGTGGGTGGAGGAGAAAGAGCAGTGGCTACATGGCATGGAGATCCCTACCAAACTAGAAGACTTGGAGGTAGTGCAACAGAGGTAAGTGAACTTTGTCAAGTCAGTTCTAATGTTTCTTAATGATTAGTCATTTATGACTGTATAAATGTTATATGTGTAGATTTGAGACACTGGAGCCAGAGATGAACAACCTGAGCAGTCGGGTTGATGATGTGAACCAGGTGGCTGAACAACTGTTAAGCTCAGACAACTGTAACAAGGACCAAATTCACCAGACCAAAGACCAGCTCAACAACAGGTCAGCTACCAGACTTTTCTAGTATGACACGAAGGGAAAACATTAAGTAGTACTGGAAATATTTTATTAAAAAATCTGAAATATGGTGCATTGCATTTGTGTAACAGATGGAAGGACTTTGAACTACTGGCTGGCCAAAAGAAACAAGCCCTGGACTCAGCACTTAACATCCAAAACTATCATCTTGAATGTAATGAGATCCAGACATGGATGAAGGAGAAGACCAAGGTGATCGAGTCCACACAGGGCTTGGGCAACGACCTGGCTGGAGTCATGGCTTTGCAGCGCAAGCTCACTGGCATGGAGCGAGACCTGGAGGCCATTCAGGTACCATTGAAATATCCACAGATAATGTACAGTATTTGAGATTGAAATCCATTGAGATCTTTGTTCTCACAGGGAAAATTGGATGACTTGGAAAAAGAGGCAGAAAAGTTGGCCACAGAGCATCCAGATCAAGCAGGGGAGACACAGCGACGACTTGCAGAGATTCAGGAAGTTTGGGAAGAACTGAACTCAACAATGAAGCGGCGTGAGGAGTCATTGGGTGAAGCCAGCAAGCTGCAAGGTTTCCTCCGAGATTTGGACGATTTTCAATCATGGCTTTCCCGCACCCAGACTGCCATAGCGTCAGAAGACATCCCCACCTCTCTGCCCGAGGCGGAGAGTCTGCTAGCACAACATGAAAGCATCAAGAATGAGGTGGACAACTACAAAGACGATTATGAGAAGATGCGTGCGGTTGGTGAAGAGGTGACTCAGGGTCAGACAGACGCCCAGTACATGTTCTTGGCCCAAAGGCTGCAGGCTCTGGACACAGGCTGGCATGAGCTTCGTCGTATGTGGGAGAACCACCACAGTCTCCTGGCACAAGCTTTTGATTTTCAGACTTTCCTCAGAGATGCAAAACAAGCAGAGGCTTTTCTCAACAGCCAAGTAAGTGTAAAAAACCCACAAAAATAATACTGAATACAATAAAAACATAAACTCAGTATTCTGTCCTAGTTGTGGAGACTGTCATCTGTTGATAGAAAATATAGTACTCCTCTTTTACTGCATGTAAAGTGTGTGAATTGATTAACTGCCACTTTAAATGTATAACACACGGGGTCCCCTTTTCTACACAACTTACTTTCTCAGGTAAAACATTTGACAAAAAGATAACCAAAATCTTAATTTACTTGTCTCTGTAGGAGTATGTGTTGTCCCACACAGAGATGCCTACCAGTCTTCAGGGAGCAGAGGAGGCTATCAAGAAACATGAGGATTTCCTTACAACTACAGAGGCCAGTGAGGAGAAGATAACTGGTGTGGTGGAGGCGGGACGGAGACTCATTAACGACGGCAATGCAAACTCTGATAAGATCCAGGAGAAAGTGGATTCCATTCAGGAAAGGTCAGGGCAAAAGCAAAAAGTTAAATTTTCACAACAAACTGCAAATTAAAACATTATTTTTTAAATGTTATTTTAGACATCTCAAGAATAAACAGGCTGCAAATGAGTTACTGTCCAAGCTCAAAGATAACCGTGAGCTTCAGCACTTCCTTCAAGATGGACAAGAAGTAACATATTGTTTCATTTTATTTGAAAGTTATATGAAAATCTAACAACAAAATATTAATAATTGTACCCTTATTTTCCTGTAGTTGACATTATGGATCAATGAAAAGATGCTAACCGCTCAGGACATGTCCTATGATGAGGCCAGGAATCTTCACAGCAAATGGCAGAAGCATCAGGCCTTTATGGCGGAGCTGGCGTCTAACAAAGACTGGCTGGATAAAATTGATAAGGTATGTGGTCTTCATTTCTATGAGTTCTTACTCTGTCCCATGCCATACAAATGTGTACTCAGGCTATTGTTTTGTCTTTCTTTGTTTACCAGGAGGGCCAGGCCCTTGTGGCTGAAAAACCTGAGCTAAAGCCTGTAGTTGAGCAGACTCTGGAGGATCTGCAGAAACAGTGGGAGGAGCTGGAGAGCACCACTCGCACCAAAGCGCAGTGCTTGTTTGATGCCAACAGGGCAGAACTTTTCACACAAAGTTGCTCAGCCCTCGATGTCTGGCTTAAAAACCTAGAGGGTCAACTGCAAAGTGATGACTATGGAAAAGACTTAACCAGTGTTAACATATTGCTCAAAAAGCACCAGGTAGATGTTGTTTTTCAAAAAAAGTACAGTGGAGTCAAATGTCTTGCCTCATAATGTACTGTTTTGTGAAGATGTTGGAGCATCAGATGGAGGTCAGAGAGAAGGAAGTGCAGTCTTTGCAGACCCAGGCTCAGGCGCTCTCTCAGGAAGATGCTGGACTTGTGGAAGTCGATGGTCAACAAAGAAGAGTAACTGACAGCTTTGCAATGCTCCAGGAGCCTCTGAAGCTGCGCAGACAGCAGCTGCTGGCCTCCAAAGAAGCTCATCAGTTTAACAGAGACTTGGAGGACGAAATAGTAAGTTAGCATGAATAATTCAAAGATTAGTAAATTACCCAGCCATTAACTTTCTCTCCTTTTCACAGCTGTGGATAAAGGAGAGAATGCCATTGGCAGCATCTTCAGACAATGGAAAGGACTTGCCCACAGTACAACTATTAATCAAGAAGAATCAGGTACAGGACAGATTTCTTTAAGATGTAATATGTCTATAAAGTTACATCAGCATTTAAAATCAAACTCCTGTTTTATTGATTAGACTTTGCAGAAGGAGATTCAAGGCCATCAGCCGCGCATTGACGACATCCATAAACGAGGCCAGACTCAGAGCCAGGTGGATGGGGAGAGGCAGTCTGTGCTCACTGAGCGTCTCACGGAGCTGAAGGAGCTGTGGGACCAGCTGATGGCTGAGACCGACAATCGTCATGCACGTTTACTTGAGGCCCACCGCGCCCAACAGTTCTACGCTGATGCTGCTGAAGCAGAGGCTTGGATGGGAGAACAGGAGCTGCATATGATGTCTGAGGAAAAAGCTAAGGTATAAAGGATATACCTATATTTTACAAGAATTTGTTGAGCTTTGTTGTTAAATGTATTTAACTACAATATGACAGGATGAACAAAGTGCATTAGTGATGGTCAAGAAGCACCAGATTTTGGAACAGGCTCTTGAAGACTATGCCCAAACTATTCACCAACTTGCCAACAGTAGTCGCCTCATGGTCACAAGTGAGCACCCGGAAAGGTGAGAACTACAAATAACTGTGTCATTTATATTCAAGTTCTGCATAGATTATGAAAATTATAAAAACAATTTCTTCAACTCATTGCCAGTGAACGAATAACGCTACGTCAAGCACAAGTGGACAAGCTGTATGCTGGGTTGAAGGATCTGGCCGAGGAGCGGCGTGGTCGGCTACAGGAGAGGTTACGACTGACGCAGCTGAAGCGTGAGGTAGATGACCTGGAGCAGTGGATTGCTGAGAGAGAGGTGGTTGCAGGCTCTCATGAACTTGGACAAGACTATGAACATGTCACTGTAAGTCTTTGCTGGCTGAAAAATAAAGTTAATTGTAATTGATCCAAGTGTTAACCTTTTTCCTTGCTGATTTTGCAGATGCTAAGAGACAAGTTCCGTGAATTTGCCCGGGACACCAGCACTATCGGACAGGAGCGCGTTGATGGAGTGAATGCTCTGGCAGATGACCTGATAGAGTCGGGCCACCCTGAAAACGCCAGTGTGGCCGAGTGGAAGGATGGGCTTAACGAGGCCTGGGCCGACCTGCTGGAGCTCATTGACACACGGACGCAGATGTTGGCTGCCTCATATGAGCTCCACCGCTTCCACCAGGACGCCATGGAAGTACTCGGACGAATTAAAGAGAAGAAGGAGGCTCTCCCCTCAGACCTGGGACGTGATCTAAACACAGTCCAACACCTACATCGACAGCACAACACCTTTGAAAATGACATCCAAGCTCTAAGTGGACAGGTAACCCACACTTGACACGATAGTGACGTCATTGTGACTGGAGAAATGCTAACACTGTAATAAATGTATTTACTCAGGTGAACCAGGTGCAAGATGATGCTGCACGGCTGCAGAAAGCCTATGCTGGGGAAAAAGCGGAGGATATTCAAAAGAGTGAACATGCAGTCACCTCTGCATGGGAGGGTCTTCTCGAGGGTGGAAAATCTCGCAGACTCCTTCTGCTGGACACTATTGAGAAGTTCCGCTTCTTCAACATGGTGCGAGATCTGATGCTGTGGATGGACGGTGTCAACTTACAGATAGATGCTCATGACAACCCAAGGTCAGTGTCACTACATTAAATCATAATAAAATGTATGCAAACGTTGTATTTATGGTCCTCCTGTGCCCCTCCTTTTAGGGATGTGTCTTCTGCAGGACTTGTTATTGCTAATCATCAGGACATCAAATCAGAAATAGAGGCCAGAGCAGATAGTTTCACTGCCTGTATTGATATGGGAAAAGCTCTTATTAACAATAATCACTATGCATCAGATGAGGTATTTTACAATGCTTTTACACAATAATTGCACTATAGAAATACAGTTGCTGTAATGTTTTGGTACGATTTTCCCCTTCAACAGATAAGGGAAAAACTGAATCAACTCCAAGAAAAGAGAGACAAGATAAACAATAAGTGGCAAGACAAGATGGACCATTTACAAATCGGTGTGTACACAACTATACAGTCACTGACAAATAATATCATTTATTGTTTGTAGGACTTTTTGACACTTGTTTTTTGGGGTTGTCTTTCTTTAGTGCTGGAAGTGTTGCAGTTTGGGCGTGATGCGTATGTGGCAGAGTCATGGCTGGCAGGGCAGGAGCCTCTTGTGCGCGCAGCTGAACTTGGGTCAAATGTGGACGAGGTCGAGAGCCTTATCAAGAGGCACGAGGAATTTGAGAAACTAGCGGCATCATGGGAGGAACGATTTGTTTTATTAGAGAAACTCACCACAGTAAGTTCAACCATTAGATATATAGAAATGATGCTTTAGTTTCTTTGCTCACATATCTTTGACCTTTTTCAGCTTGAGGAAAAAGAGATTCAGAGAAGGCGAGAGGAAGAAGAGAGAGCGAGGCGACCCCCCACACCTCCTCCAGTAGAAGCCCAGTCTGAGGCAGAAAGCCAACCACACGATTCTGCTGCCAGGTACACACAAATGTGAGAGACTACTGAAGCTGTAAAAACACAAGTGACTTAAATGGCCTTATATTTATTCTCACATAGGACAAGTCTGGACCAAACCACCCTGAACCAGTCTGTATCTGTGAACGGGGTACACAGCGACAATGACACTTCTCAGGTGAGACATGAACAGTTTTTAATATTTACAGGTTTTGACAGTACATGCACACCAGAAATCAGATTTCTAGACTGATCAGATTATTGAAATGTCATGAAAACAGTTACTTCAGATGCACGTAATCTCATCTAGCAAAAACAAAAATGAGAAAATGTTACACATGTCACCAGGTGTTTTTTTTTTATTATCAGATTTCTTTTCTGTTTGTAAACTCTCACACAATCTGCTCTAATTAGTGGGCTATCCAATTATTCTAGTTATCTGTACCCAGTGACACTGTACTGTCCACCCCATATTGTCTTTACATGTCATTAAATCGTTACACAAGTATCAATATTTTGTTTGTTTAATCTGTATGTTAGTCCCTCATGAAATGTCTTTGTACTAATAGCCATTGATATGACATCTCATTTTGTTTGTGTACAAAATTTGTTTCAAATATCACCTGTCTTGGTCGGATTACAGTTCCAAATATAGCTGTTGAAAAAGATAAATTGTGTTCGTGCTGCAGACAGTCATCATAATATGTTCCAATTGCGTCTTTACCAGCAGTCATTATCGCTATCAGTGTCAGTGGGAAAGAAATCTGAGCCTAAACGTGTCTATAAACCAAAGCAGCAGGAGCGTGTGAGTACTATGGAGCTTCCCCAAACCCTTTGCTTAGATCCTGGCCCACTTCAGTGCTGTGTCCTCTGTAGAGAACCATCGCAACCATTGCTTCATTTGATCATGCACCTCCATCACTGGTGTGTTCTTGTTGCTTATAGTCATAGATCTACTGTGTTTATAGCAATGTGTTTATACATGTATTTTGAGTCAAAGTAGAAATTATGAAGAATACTTTTGTGGCAAATGTGACAGTGATTAATATAGTTACAATCATATATGTTTTTTTTTCCTATATAAATAAATATTATTGTAGTTTTAAGTTTGTTTTTTATTTATTGTTGTATGTCTTAGTGATTTTCAAGCCAAGTTTCATCCTGGCTTTCCATTTATGGCTATAAACTTGCTGCGTTGCTGTTCACTGCTTGTGCTCAGCCAGGTTTTCATTGCTGATCATTTATTAAATGCTGTTTTGGTTTTTTTTTTTGGTTTTTTTACTGCAGGGCTCAGAGTCCGAGTCTGTGAATGGACCCGGTCGGGACAGTGGGCTGGCATCATCGCGTCTGGAGCCTTCTGCAACGTTACCGAGCAGAGGAGCGGCTGAGTCTGAGCCAGAAGCCATGGAGGGCATGCTGTGTCGGAAACAAGAGATGGAGTCCCACAACAAAAAGGCGGCCAGCAGGTGTGTACAGTCTATCATTTACAAAAATACTTTATAAATCTTACATTAGCAGCACAGTACTCCAACTCTATCTCCTCTTGCTGTAGGTCATGGCAGAATGTGTACTGTGTTGTGAGGAAAGGAATGCTGGGCTTCTATAAAGACGGAAAAAGTGCTAGAAACGGCAATCCTT
>KN480169.1:0-10911 GCA_000787095.1 Periophthalmodon schlosseri
ATATATATACCCACACACACACACACTATATGTAACATATATGACGCATATATTCCAAGCATAAACTTTATACACCCACTCATAATGGAAATATAGGGAGTCATCTCATGCACACGTGTACCAATGTGCGTCATTGGGAGAAAAAAAACAAAAAACTGTGCTGCGTTTTCAAATTAATAAGAAATAAAAACAAATATATGCAGCTGACTGAAGCTAATTTATCACGCCAAATAAGAAATACTGCTACATTTCCACTACCTTATAACACTGTCAACACAAGGGTCAGAGTAGGTCACGGAAAGGCTGGCTAAATTAATTTGCTTTGTTGCATCACTAGTTTAGATTAATGGAGAAAATTAGAGTTTGACATTTCGTTCAAAGAAGAGGAAGGCATTTCTTTGAGGTTTTTACTCACCCCTACAAGTGGTGTAGTTGAATTCTGTAGGAAAAGTAAATGTACTACAAAGCTTTAATACTACCACTACTTCTGCTAGCACTACTACCACTACTACCACTACTACCACATGTTCTACTAGAACTACTACAAAGCATTACTACAATAACTGCTACTACAACTATACTTCTACAACTACTACTATAACTACTGCTACTACTGCTACTATACCAAACTGATGACATTCCCTCACCCTCCAACTCCAGGGGGACCCCAAGATGTTCCCAGGCCAGCCAAGAGACATAGTCCCTCTGGTCTGGTTCTGGTACAACATGCCTAGAACAACTCCCCAGGAAGGTGTCCGGAACAGATGCTCGAGCCACCTCAGGTGGCTCCTCTTGAAGGAGCAAAGGTTCTACTCCCTGTGGAGGAAACTCATTTCGACCGCTTGTATCCGAGATCTTGTCCTTTCAGTCATTACCCAAAGCTCATGGCCATAGGTGAAGGTAGGAATGTAGATTGACCAGTAAATCGAGAGCTTTGTCTTTCGACTCATCTCCTTCAATATACTTGAATTCCTCCACTTGAGGAAGTCTCCACCCATCTGGAGAGGGCAAGCCACCTTTTTCCGCTTGAGAACCATGGGCTCGAATTTAGAGGAGCTGATTTTATCGTTTGACACTCAGCTGCAAACAGCCCCGGTGCACGTTGCAGGTCCTGGTTTGATGAAGCCATCAGGACAACATCATCTGCAAACAGCAGATATGAGATCCTGTGGTCCTCAAACCAGATCTACTCCAGTCCCTGATTGTGTCTAGAAATTAATAAAGGGTGGGGTCCTGGCGGAGTCCAACATGCATTGGGAACAGGTCTGACTTACTGCCAGCAATGCAAACACACTCCGGTCATACAGGGACCGGAGAGCCCTTAGCAAAGGGCCCTGGACCCCATACTTCCAGAGCACCCCCCAGAAGACACCACGAGGGACACAGTCAAAATCCTTCTCCAGATCCACAAAGTACATGTGGACTGGTTGGGTAAATGTCGGCTGACACAATAGAGAAGTGGCAAGTCCTGGCCTGGGTCCAGGGTGGGGCCCTGGTGATGCCAGACTGGGCGACGTAACTGGCCTTGTTGTAGAACCCGTCATAAAGGGCTTCAGAAATGCTCTTAGTCTGACCTTTCACCTGGACCTGTTTGCCATGGGTGACCGTACCAGGGGCATGGAGCCCTGACAACATAGCTCCCAGGATCATTTGGGCGCACAAACCCCTCCACCACGTTAAGGTGGCGGTTCAAGAATAATACCCACTTTAGTATAGTGTCCAGCTTTGAAAGTTCTCATTTAAATTAGTTTAGTAGTAGTTTTCAATACAGTCTATCTTTTTCTTAATAATTTATTAATTTTATCAAGTTCAGTATTTTCTCACATTGGCACTAACATAGTTTTCAATGTAAACGTCTCCAACTGAAGAATACAGCGTCCGCACAACCCCTTCCAAAACTTATTAAATGCCATTTTTCAATGTGCCTGCTTCTCTTTTGTATTCAGTGCATCAAAGCTGGTCTCCTCACCATTAGTTTACATTGGCTTCTATTTTACCATTCTAACTTGCCATGTCCTTTCTCTGACCCTTCCCTTTATGTCCACAGGCTGAAAGACAGTGTCATTTCTGCTGCATTAAAACATATTAGGTCCTGTCCCATTTCGCAGATAAAATCTAGTCTAAACTATAGCTGCTGACACACACTGCCTCTGCATTACCTTTAGTTAAAAATCTACTCATCTATCTTTAATGTAGCGGCTCGGTGTAATTAAGAAAATGCAGGGAAACTTATTGGACGTGGCTAGACTATATAGTGTGTGTGCGTGTTGGTTTCAGTTCATTTTTTCCTATCAGCTCTTCTACCCAAGGCACTGGAGTGGCATTGGAAGGCAGTCACATTAGTATGAAGTATAGAGAGGTGCATTAGGGGAAAGTATAATCTAGTTTTGGGTGTGTGGAAGCTGAGGGGAGCAGTGTCAGCAGTAACGGAGATGTACTGAGCCAAAAGGGGTGGAGGGGAATAAGAGGCTTAGGTTCACCTGATAGAGTCACTACACTGCAGTTTAGACCAGGGTTTAGCACTGTGGGGTATGTCTGTATGTGTACAGAAACACGAAATTGAAGTTTAAAAAGTAGTACCCAATAATGAAATATTGTTAAAGAATCAAATGTGACAAATCGGGAGAAGATGGTTCTATCGTGATTCTGCGCTTTTCTGTTTAGAGTTGGGCTCACGTGCGTTCATTTTCAGACTCGTGCACAGCTTTAGAACCGCTTTCTTCGGGTGACGAAATGAAACCGGAATGGACCGCCCAAACGCAGCCAATCAGAGCCACTCCCGGGTTTTCAAGAAATTAAAATACTTTATTATTAGGTACAGACAGCATGCAGTGGTGTGTCATATTACAATACACTCTATGAGGGAAACAGAATTGAATAATTTACAAAAAAAAAAAAGTTGGGTACCCCAGCTTTATTGCGGCCACATGCTCAAACACCTTCACTTCCATGGTGCATTTTATGGAGCATATCCATGTGTTTCAGAATGATGAAAAGTTACAACCGTTTCCATAGCAATTAACGATTTGTCATGTCACTTAGCGGCGATAAAGCGAGCGCCTCAACTATATATTCTCAGTTAAATATTCGATCTTTTGAACGGTGAATCACCCTCAAAACGGCACCCTATAACAAGAGCTGAAACCCATGAATAGGACTAGAGCTGTAAACCATTAGCCGTTTAGTGGATTAATCGGTTGATGTTGTCTTAGTACAAAATTAGTAACAGACGAGAGTAATTTTAGTTTATTTAGATTACAAGGTAAGATTCAGGATTTATACTGGACAACAGCAGAGGGGAGAAGGTATGGAGTGTGCAGGCTGACAATTTGGGAGTGAATCATGAGTTTAATTTGCCTTTTTACATGATGTTTCTTCGTATTTTTCTGCGTAAATAGTTGTTTTTGCATATACTCCTGTGAGAATGGGGTCTTGTGAGTGCAGTGTGGGTTAGATACATGGTCAGATAACAGAGATAGTTAAAACTTTATTCGACTAATCGTTTGGCAGGACATGTCTATGGTCTCCGACTATGTTAGCGTCATATGAACCAGACAGGCCTCTACTTTGACAATGTTTAAATCCAGGCTCAAAACGGTTCTGTTTAGCCGTACAAATGACTGAAAGGTTGTTATTCCGCACTTTTCTCCTTTAATGTAAATTGTATGATTATTTGTGATTATTTTTGATTTGTTGTATTGTGATTTTAATGTCTGTCTTATTCTGTAAAGCAGAATTGTGCTATACAAATAAACTTGCCTTGCCTTTGTTGACAGCAGCCCTAAATGGGACACTGCGAGGAAAGATATGCTAAAAAAGAGCAATATTTCATAAAACACTAGTCAACACGCCGAAAGAACAAAAACAGTTACATGCCTAAAACACATAAAATCCCATGCAGCCCGAGTACAGCCTGGTGTCATTCATTTAGACCAGGGCAGTTGCACACCTACACGCTCATAAATGTAAAGAGTACTTTGCAGGATTTATGACGGGACATAAAAGAACGCGGGTCGGGCTCGGGGTGGAATATAAACATGATAAACAAAGACATAACAGCACACACCCACACCCGCGTTTCCATGAGGATGCTATCGATTAGCCTCCCACAGACAAACAGGTCGTGAAAAAGCACTCCTAGCATGTACCTCTTCTGACGCTCATTAAAATAACATTGTTGGCTGCCGTAGCATTAGCCCGTGCCCTGGATGATAATGGGATTTGGCTAAAATATCCGGAGAGATGCAGTTAAAGGTGCACTATGTAACTTTTCTGGTGGAGGGTGCGCTATATACTTGTCTGAGCTTATTGCTTTGCCCCGAATGTTCCACACTATGGCATTAAATGCATCTATAAGTGTAACCGGGTCAAGTTACAGGTCAGATCTGTGAAGAGACAATACCCCTAAAGGTAAGAATGCATGTTTTTCAATGTGTTTTAGAGCAATAAAAACACCGACAATTCAAAAAAAAAAAAAAAAAAAATGAAAGCAGAAAGTATAATACCAGACTGTGGAACATTTCAAGCAAAACATCTCCATGAAGATTAGCATTTGGTGGACATCCAACCAGAAAAAGTTACCTAGTGATCCTTTAAATATGAGACTAATTAAAGGAAAGCTAGGATAAAACTAGAATCGAAACCAGATAATTATTTGAAGTACTGATTCCTGAACAGTTTTATGGACTTTGACTATATCAGAACTGGTATAAATTGATATGATAAGATAAAAAAACAAAACATTGTGTTGAAAATTACTTTATACTGTATTAATAAAAAAATGCTTTTTTAGTATCATTGTGGTACCGTAATTAAATAATAAGTCTTTTCTTTAGTATCAAAACTGACACTGGCAAGAAGTCCAGCCTTATTTTTACTGCTACTACAAGCCCAACTCTCTGACAAGGCATTGAGACAATCTTGCAATGAGGATTACACATGTTGAGTTATCTCATAATAACTGATAATGAACAAATAATAATAATAAAAAACAAAAAAAACCCTCTTGATCCAATATTGGGAATTGAAACAATTACAGAGGCTGGGTAAATGTTCTATTCATCGAGCCACAATTAGCAAATCTCATCACATTAATTACCTAAAAATAAGTTTTTTGTCTTGATCCATTCTTGTGAAAATTACGCAGAAAACAGCTTACAAAACTCCTCTTTCAGAATCCCAGCTCCTTGGTCACATTTGTCATAGGTTTGAATGATTTCTCAGCGCTGCCCATTGCTCACACGCTGACACATCCATCTAGGCTCTGTCACACCAATAATAATTTCATAAATGTTTAAAATCTGAATCTTGGCAGGGCTGTTAATATGACTGCCATTAATAATTAAGACTCCAGTCCCATTAATAACGCGCTGAGGTTTGCCCCATGATCCATCAGTGTCGGCAGCAGGACGATTTGCTACTGTGGCTACAAGGTTTGAATATTTACACTATTGGATATACAACATTTTGTCTATTTGTTTATGTTTTATTAAGTAAGCTCTAGCACAAGAGTAAAATGTAATGCATATGTCAACAAGAGAATGAAAAAGCATATATTTTACTACGCACTATAATTCAAACCAAATTTACTAAATTAAAAGCAACGGCAAATACACTGGCAGGTGGCCATGTCCAACTCCACTTTCTGGACCATGCTGCTTAAAGCACCATGGCCCCTTTCTGGTTCCTCATTATGGTATAATTAAACGTATCCATCTCCATGGAGACGAGCAGGAGGCGTCATGTCACCGGGCCAAGTTACAAGCTACATCTGTGGAGAGACACAGATCTGACCTGTGACTTAACACAGTAACGCCTGTAACTTAATACACGCAAGATAAACATTAATGCTGTAATATGCAACTTTCCTGACAGAATGTTGAGGGGTGTTTTTCAAATAAAATGTCAGCGCGTAACCTCTACTGCTCAGACTGAGTGGCACTGAGGCAGAACTAGACAGCATAACAGACAAAATGTGTTTCTTTCCTTTGCATTGCCTCATTTTTGTCCATGGAGCTATTGTTTTCACCCCACAATTATTATTTCGTCAACGCACTGACTCAGAAACACGTTCTTTAAGGAGAGAAAGGTTCAACTTTGTCTGATCCCAAAGTCTGTATCAGTGATGATCATGAGCGTAGCCTGCAGTGTCCCTGTTGTTTTGCTGACTGTTAACTGGTTTTCTATATATTAACTATATTTTGTGCTATTTATTTATTTAGCAGAGTTGTAGAGTTTAATACTTGTTATGTTCTTATTTGTTAAGCTGTAGCAGGTCTTTAGGACTTGCACATTTTAGAATTTTTGAGCTTTTACAGGAGAAAATTTCATTACTCACCATTGACACTCATACCTTTGTCACTCACTAATAAAATTCCAAAGGTTGTGAGGTCATCTGCATAACCTTTTCTGGTGAGGCTGCACATTCTTGTCTACACGAGACGAGAATGTGTACCCTTGTTCAATTTATTCCGACTGTAAAGATTTTTTTGTTATTATTTTTAATTGATTATTTGCTTATTGTAATGTAAACCAGATTTGGCAGTTTGATCACTCCCAGGCAGCTATAGCTACAGAAGTAATTTACCACAAGTTTGAAGGACCTGAAAAACTGATGCATTAGAATGTGTATTATGTTTTTTGTTTTTTTTTTGTAATATTTTAAAAGTGTGTAGCCATAGCACTCTGTATACAGCTCTTGATTCATTGTTACTACACATAACAATGCAGGTATCATATATTATTGATCAAATATAAATATAAAGACCTAAACTGTGCATGTGGTGGTACAATCATTACAAAGAGATTTATTTGTTTAAACTTTAATGCCTGCTGAGATGTAAACACACTTTGTAAATGCATTTCCAGTTTGCTTCACTTACACAAAGCTTAATAACTTCATCAATAATTAAAAGTCGCTGATATTGATGTGGCTAAATCTATTACTGTTACGGCTGCTGCTGCTACTGTACTTAATGAAAGGGGCTGGCAGCTTGTCGAGATGCAGTTACAAGCAGAGAATCAGTATTGTCTCTGCTATTTTGAACCATGTATATCATTGTAAAAGTGTATTAACGGTACGATTGTTTCCATAGAAACAACACATGACAACACCGTGGTATTTGAGGACGACAGAATTTTAATTCAAGACATTTGTTCAGTAAAAAAAACACTACAATTGACAAAATAACTCATTCAAGCAGCCAATTCCAGAATATGTAGTTCAATGAGATCTTCTGAGCATTTTATCATTGACTAAAATGTTGAATCTTAAACAAAAATAAACTAGAAGTTAGAACTGAATAAAATAGAAATTGTAGCAGAACTAATAGGCTCGCCTCTTCTTGACGCATTTCACCAAAGCAAGCAGTAGATTTAAAGAAGACCTACTGCGCTTATGTCTGCTATATTGTAATGACACCCGTGGGTCATTATGTTATAATTTACACATTTTAAATCACAATATTCATCTAAAATGACTTAATAAAAGTCACAAGTCACCTGATTTCCGCGTTAGAAATCTGTGGTGCCCAGTGGGAGCTGACGTCACCGTAAACATCATCACAACAAATAGTCTGCACCTTCTGCGGATAGCTGCAAATGACGCTAGCGAGAAGCAGATTTTTTTGTCATTTGTTCCAAAATTGCTACGCAAGGCTCCTGAATCCTACGTGTATCATCGATTAAGAAAATAAAACTGAACAAAGTAAGTACAGATCAATGGGCGTGTGCCGGTGATGGTGAAAACGGGGATTGATCAGCAATATGGCGTCTGAAAATAAGCGATTAAAGATTACTCAAACATGCACGAATCACTCCCGCGGTCCTGAGCTTGTTGCCTGGATACATCAAAGGTGTAAATTATCCAGTAGAGTTGTGGTATTAATCCATTACATTAGAAGGAATTGCATAAGGCTAGATGTCAAACGCGGATGCAAACAAACTAGAAAGCAAATATATGGTGGTTCTATTCGTTGTTTACTTCTCCTTGGCATTTAATACTAACTAGACAAGATATCTCGGTGTTTTATTGCACTTTTCCTATGTATCATGTTATCTGTTAATCTCGTCTTAAGCCTCAAGTGGAAGATGATACAGGATTCCTCAAACGTGCAAGAATCAATCAAAATACAACTCGATGGTGAGGTAACGCAATTATGGCTAAACTGACATAGGCAAAACATTAAAACCAATAAAACGGACTTAATTCAACACAATCGACACCACAATGCAAAAGAGCTATATAAAGTTCTAGCCTTATTATTACAGTGAGCGACATACTTTCTTATGGCCGCTTATTTCCACATAAACATTTAGGGTCTGGCCTCCCGCAGAGCTGATATATGGGACTCACAAACACAAACAGGTGATGTATGATACTGTCTGAAACGCGCCGCACACTGAATATGTCACTCTCCTTCTCATTTATTACGCCACCAGCCCAGCGTGTGGCTTAGTATTCCTACGCCTCTGTATGAACCCTATTACCATTTACACCCCGCCTTCTCCCATCGACTTTTCTTAAAGGTTAGGGCATAGGCAGTGTTTTAAGGTGCTCCTATATTACACTATTTTGTGTTGTGGTCTCACCAAAAACATACCTGGAGTTGTGTTTTGTTTCATTCACACGCAAGTTTAAGACTAGACTGAAAACCCACCTCTTCTCCCTGGCATTTAATACTAGCTAGACAAGATATCTTGGTGTTTTATTGTACTTCTCCTTTGTATCGTGTTATCTGTATTATTATATATTTTTTTTCTTTTATGTGAAGCACTTTGATCAGCTAAAGATGCTTTAAATGTGCCATAAAAAAACAAAAAAACAAACAAACAAAAGTATTAATTAATTAAAAAAAAACAAACAAACTTGAATTGGACGTCATGTGGTAATACAGGAAGTGCTCCACTGTGTTTTTGAACTCCATCCACCTTCACTAGAATCATCTGGGTGATTTCAGCCCTGGAATTGCAAAGCTCTACTGAACAAACGGTAAAAAGTCGCTGTTAACTTGAAAACTACCACTTCATGACATCACAAGGTGGAAGTATTTTGAGCTTTGGAGATGTAGACAGACAATAAAGGATTACTCAGACATATGTGAATGAAACAAAACACAACTCTGGGTAATGTTTTTAAGATGCAATGGCATTATAACATGGCCCGAAGCCCACAAGAGTCCATTTTGTGTAATGTAGGACCTTTACGCCATTCAAACGCACCAAACGCACTTCTTTTGTCAATACCGAATGGAGTTGTGTGTTTTGAGTTGCGAAGGTGCCTTTTCTGTCTGATATATGTTGGAAAGAAAAGAGTAAAAGGCGTGAAGTGTGTGCCCTGCTGTTGACCTTTGGAGACGAGTGGTCCTTTCATTAGCACAATCTCACAGTCATGATAGCCATTTGGAGAAATCAATAATGCTTGAAAACATAGCGCGTCGGGGCTGCAGGAGCTATACAGGCGCTGCATATAGGTCCTCAGATTGGGTCATTTGCTTTTATATCGGAAAGAAAGGGACAATTGCAGTTTTAAATGAGGGTTTTCCATTGGGTAGGTTTGGGCCAAAAATGGGTTATAGAAAGGCTGATTGTTTCAATTTGCACATATCCTCGTTTCTTCTATCCGATTATATTATAAGGGGGTTGTGAAACCGTAGCATGCCTTCCAAGGAGGAGTAATCATCAAATTGCATTTTCTGGACTAGCCCATATAGACTCGATATACTTACTACTACTACTATTAACTACTGACTACTAACTACTACTACTATTACTACCTACTACCTAATACTACTATTACCATTTACTTAAATTTTATTCTTTTTTCTTACATCCATTTTTATTTGAACTTGAACGCCGGGTTTGTTGGGATGGTCTGCTGTGACTGTTCATTGAAAGTGATGAAGTTTAGGAACAGGATTGCGTTAAGGTGAGGAAAATGGTTAAGATTACAAATTTAATCTCAATTTACCCCGTAAATAAAACATTCTAGGCCCGTTCATAGCAACAGAATCGCATTAACGTGGCAACCAGAGCCACGTTATCACTTCCGACTACCCCATCAACCCAAAACATGCACAATAGGTAAGGTAGTCCTGACCAAGCTTAGCCCAAGATCTGAGATGAGTCCTGGGGGTGTGGCACTGCGGCACCCGCTGCTCCTGACAGGTCACACCAGCAGCACCGAAGGATGGGTCAAATGCAGACAAATTTTCACATTTCCGTCAGTTTGCCTCAAAGCTGCTACGGCTATAGAATGACTAAGAATGTAGTACTTTCCGAAAGCAAAAATACTAATATAAATTTACTTTTTTATCCTTAATCCTTACAGTAAAAACCAGTCAACGTTTACTGGCACGTCACAGATCTTTTCTGACCTTGTACACAGATGACTTCCCATCCTAATCCATTTTGAGGGTAAATCTGGACTCACATACAGGTGTCTCTGATGCACTATTCTTGGTGATAATTCCCATTTGTTTCCCAATGCATCATCTTTTGCATTGACAGAACACAGGCCCGATCAATACAGGAGCAGGAAGCAGAACAGAGGACACGCAGGGTAGTATTGACAGACCTGACAAGAGGAAGTTGTTTTTTGTTTTTTTTTTTCCTTTTACAAATGCAAGCGTACACGTTTCTCCCAATGGCGCGCAGTAAAAGATCATTATATCCTGCGGTGGGTCTTATAGGGATCACACAGACTAAAGCCAGAGACACAGGTCAATGCATTAGCCGGGTCTGTTTAAAGCTATAAACAGGCAGTTATACAAATGATGAGGCTAAAGGGAGATGTGGTTTTACAGATAGGAGGTTTTATAAGAAAGCCAATAATATAATACTCAATTGTATGCTCCTGGTCCTGAATATACAGTAAAATGTAAATATGTTCAATGTATTGTTTGGTTAGGGAAA
>JACM01019177.1:0-16337 GCA_000787095.1 Periophthalmodon schlosseri
TTCTTATTCTTATTCTTATTCTTATTAAAGGAATGTGTGAACTTAAATCTAAAAATGTGTATAATGCATCCCACTTAAAGACTTTAGATTTAAGCCGGTTGTTGATGCGGCCTATGAAAAAGGATCTCTGCTGGAGCAGCACATCATCTTTGTCTTATGTAGGTTGTGGAGTACATTGACACGGCACCAGAAATGCTCAATAAAGACCATGTTATTATTTACGATGATACAAGGGGTAAATTGTGCGTTTCCTTTGTGGTACACAGGGTTCATGCACAAAAAGTTACGATGAGTTGATCATTACTGTTTTTATTGGATCAAGAAGAGTGCCTTGTTGGAATAGGCCTATTAATCTTTGTTGTGTGATTAACGCTTAATTTTGTCAACGCAATAACATTTATAGCGATCAGATCAATAAGTTACCCAATACATCTCCGTGATTTGTATGTATAATTATGAAACTGTGAATACCCTATATGCATTACATGTTTTTTGTTCTAACGCGATCGATTATGTACTAGCCTACACTGTGGTTTGCAAAATCACCACTGGGGGTCACTGTTGCTCTGAAATCACGCCTATGAGAATCTGATAGGATCTGGAGTGAATGATATGGATATGGTTTGTTGTCCTTGTGCAGTATGTATTTCTGTTCACTAATACAGAAACATTGTGGCAATAACATAATCTTTAGACGACTTCTTTGGTGCAGCTGTTGTCCAAATTGGCTTCAATAAAACATCCTAGGTAACAGCAGGGCGCGTCACGGAATGTACGGAAGACCTGAGCGGCAAGCGAAAAAAAAAAGGCGCATCATCTGGGCTCCATTTTCTTATTTTTCCCATCAGATGTGAGCTTGCAGGCCTTTTTTCACCAACAGTGAAAATCAGCCAAAATCAAGCAGACAAGGTTGAGAGGAGGTTTAACTCATCAGGCGTTTGGATGTGGAAGGCTGGCGTTCAAGACCCATTCCCCCAATTGCGTTTTTGAAGTGTATGTATTCACTTTGACTAAAAATGCCACAATCTTGTCTTTTCATAGGTTTTATTTTGTGAATAGTAAGTATGAATCAACAGTTACACAATCACACACTGCACAAGTTGGAGCATATGTAGCCAAGTTGTCAAATACGATCTAAAAACTAAATATCAATGTTGCTATGACACTAACTTGCACTACAGCTTTACACACCTTCAGTCCAGTCAAAGACTCAAAACTCATGAAAAGACAAGATTGTGGCTTTTGGCGATTTTTTTTTTTTTTTTTGTCAAAATACATACACTTCAAAAAATGTGGAAGACGGGTCTTGAAACCCAGCGTCCCACGTCCAAACCCAATGTCTTACCTGATGAACTAAACTGAACCATCAGGTAAGGCATTCAGCTGATTTTTTTTTTTTTTTTTCCATCAAGCTTACACCAGAGGGAGAAAAAAAAATAACTTAGAAAATGGAGCCCAAATGATGCGCCATTTTTCCCCGCTTGCCGCTCAGGGCTTCCGTAGGAATCCCACACCAGACTGGTCAGTTTTTAGAGAGACCGAGAAAGGGGTGTGCGCTCTCCAGTTCAGCAGAATGCAGGAGAAAGTTGACAAGGCGCTGCGTCAGGTGGAGAGTGCGAAGATGTAGCAACTGTTCCACTCGACACGTGACACTTCAGAAAGCTCTTTTTGAAGTTGCAGTTTTGATCCGGAGATGGCCCGTCTGCGCAGAAAAGCGTGCATCGCCCTGTTTCTTTTTACGCTTTTCATATTCGGGAGTTTGATGGGACTCCGGACGCTGAAGCCCACTGATGGCATCTCGGATCTGGGACTTGACTTTTTACCCCTGATAGGAGGCAAGTTGGACCGGCGTTCTGTTGCACGTCACCCCACTTTACCAGCTGCACCTCCAGGTCAATCCCAAGCCCTAAACACCAAAGCGGCGCTGTCAAACTCCGGTCCAGACGGCGTCGTGTTCTATGATGTCCATATATTTTACAGCACTTGGTACGGGGCACCACAGATGGACGGGAAGTATATCCACTGGGACCACATTCTCGTGCCGCATTGGGACCCAAAAATCGCGGCCAGTTATCCCAGAGGAAGACATATGCCTCCGGAGGACATAGGTTCTAGCTTCTACCCGGAGCTCGGCGCGTACAGTTCCCGAGACCCGGCCGTTCTGGAGTCCCACATGGAGCAGATAGGAGCATCCGCTGCAGGTAGTGTATTTTTACGTGGACTTTATGGTAGAATAGGCTATATCAGTGGAATTTTGTATTCACTTAGCAGCCCCACGAACGTAGCTTCAGTCAAGAAGAACAAACGATTTCAGCACCACGCGACCGAGGGACAGCTCCCGCATACAGTAAAGCGCTATTACGCCTATGTACGGGCGAAGAGAAAGATTCAGGCTGTGTAGTAGTCTGTTTAGATCCCAGTCCAAGATGCATTTCTTGCTAATTTTGAAAACTAAAGTTTAAGTGCTCAAAATATGCTGCAATATAACAATGGGTAAAAACACAAGACAGATACGTTTAGTGACATACAGTGGAATATTTCAGGCAAAGAAAAAACAAACCAAACAGACCCCTACTATAAAAGTCACATGGTGCACCTTTAATATAAGGTGGTACATCAAAATATATCCTAAAAGTTCAGTAACACTAACTGTGCATTGAATTGTTATCCTCCAAGACCACAGACTGTTTAAATATCATACATTATTGACTTGTTTCTATAGTTGTAGAGTCAGCAGAAGGTGTTGTATAACAGTCTGCACTGGTGTTCACATGATCTGTAGCTGTTTGCATCCTGTGGCTCAGGGGTTTTATTTTACACCATGTGGTATAATGAGTGTTCTCTGTGTCCCCCTGAAACAGCACTAGCAGATGGAGAACAGGAGCTCCGGAACCTTAGTTACTAATCAATGTGATGGGCGTCTGTCAGAAATTAGGAGTATAAATAATGATGTTGTCCAAATCAGTACTAGTCTAGTCATTAAATTTGGGCTGTGCAACTGGTCATTTTTGAGCAACAATCAGTAAAATCATGTGGTTTGGAGCAGAGTTCAGACTTTGGAAGAAAGAAATTGACTGTTTTGTGATAATTAAATGTCTGTATTGTTTATATTTATTTATTTATTTGTTTAAGGCAAAACAAAATTCAAAAATCTGGAATGATTAATCTGAGGGGGAAAATCATCCTGCCCAGTCATCACATTAAAATGAAGGGTTATAAAATATTGATCTATTATTTTATCATGTTCTATGTACACTTGGTGTCTTACTTTTTATTTTATTTCAGAGTTAACTAAAGCCATCTGCTGCTTCTGAAAGTTCTTACTGTGATTGGGTAAACCCACCTGCCATCCAGCATGCTGCAGGCAGACCAGTAGGAAGAGTGGGTGGGATAAAGTATCTTTGTTTGAGCACAGAGCTGCATTAAAGCAATAAATCACAATATAACAACATCAGTAAAGTAGTATGGTCAATTTTTAACTTATCGTTCCAAAGAAAAAACAAAACTACTCACTATCTTGTGATGCACTAAACCATTAACTGCTGTTATTGCTTTGCCTATAATTTTCCAGACTGTGACATTAAACTCATTTATCCCCATAGTGACAAGTGGGTGATGCTACCAGGTCAAGTTACAGGTCAGATCTGAAGGCTCATTGTAAGAATGCATGATTTTTGGTGTATTTCTTTTTTTTTTTTTTTTTAGCATAATTGCATTTAGATACATTTAAAGCTGTATATTAACACTCCATGGAGACAGGCGATGTACCCTGCACTACACAAGTGACATAGCGCACCTTTAAATGCAAGTGCCACATTACCATAGATAAAGTTGCTATTGTAATCTTATCCGCTGTTTCTAGTGAGTGGAGAAGTTTAATGAATTAGCACTTGGGCCGCTTTGCCAAATCCCCTCGGGTGCCAAGCAAGAACAAGCACTTTTCTGAAACAATTTATGAGCTGTCATACACTCCAGTTGAAATATTGCTGCTAAAAGTTGACTTAATAAATATGGCAGAGAACGATGGGTGCGCATTCATCAATCATAAGTGGACTTTGTGTTATGGGCTACGGAGGTGGGCCCTGGGAGAGTGACAAACCTCGAGGCATCTGTTTGTAAAATAAGTAATTAAGTTAATGGAGCGCTAAAGTGGGCCAATAGTACAGCAGTCAATGTGAGTGAGAGTAAATGCAGTTCAGTGGGCACAAATGGGTCTGTAAAAGAATGTGGACAGGTTTATAGTGGACTGATGGGAGCTGAGGAGTAGTTTAAGAATGGATGCAATTAGGATGGTGGAGATTGTTGCATGTGAGGAGATTCTGGGAAAGGTGAGTGGCGGAGAGTCATTTGTTTTTGTTTTTAGTTAAAATTTTATTTTATTACAAATTTAAAGGCACAGTATGTAACTTTCTGGAGGCAGCATGTCACCTGCATGATTCCTTGGGTAATAGAAAGTTGAAACCATACAAAACATTCTCCATGAAGATCGTGCATCTGTTACCTGTGTCACTGGCTCAGTCATCTGCCATCCGGAAATGGTAAACATTTTTTAACCTGCTTGTTTAGATAAACAATGACACTTTGTGTGTCTTTGTTAGGGGTGCTGGTGGTGTCCTGGTATCCCCCCGGTCTGGCTGATGACAATGGTGAGCCCACAGAGGACCTGGTACCAGCTGTCCTGGATGCAGCGTACAGACACAACCTCAAGGTAAACAGGCATCAGCACTTTGCTGTGTGTGAAACTGTGTGTGTCTGACAGTGGAAGAAAGCAATGCCTCAAGTGCACTGAGCCAGAGTACTGTAATGTGCAGAAAACAGCTTGGCCTTTATAATGGAGAGTCCAAGTTAAAAAGGCTGAATGGTACAATGGAAAGTGCACATATTTCCCAAGATATATTCACATTTGGTGAATGTACTGTAATTGTGCACCCATGTCCTTAAAGCAGACCTATTATGCAAAATAAGCTTTTCAGAGCTTTTATTTACCTTTTATTTACCTCTCATTTACAATCTCAAAACATTGCAAATAAACAAATAAATAAACATGTGAATTCAGCTAATATTTGAATAGTAAGGATGTAGTCTAGGAAATAATTGTATGTCACTACAAGCACGCTTGAGCCTGGTAAAAGAATTTGTTTACATAAGGAGTTTCTAAGGGATAGAAATACTTATGTGGCATCAGACAGTACAAGAATATGTGTTACTCAGGCACTTGGCATAGGGTGTTTCCAGTGCAACACCATCAGCAAGAAAGCAAAAGCAGGTCAAGGAGCTACTGTCGGATGTTTAGAGTGAATGAGCTCTATAGCACATGGCTGGGCACAGGCTGAGGAGAGGGACCACATGACCAAATGCCAATTAGGCTGGAAAATAACTAGATGAAGAAAAAAAAGGTCTGTCTGCCTGTGGTTAATTTATAGGCACTTTTGTATAAGGCAAGCTGAGTTGTTCATAACTTAAAATTCTGGATTCGACTTCCTACATGTGTCTAACATTAGAATAAAACATGAACAAATAACTGTACTTGGATAACTTGAATTACACTACATAGAGTGCTACATAAGATGGATACACACCACTATCTAGTATTGGACATTAGTTAAAGAACTATGCTACAAAATACTGCTTTCATATTTGGCTAGTGTAGGGTAGTGACTTATGAACAACGGGACATGTTTATAAAAATAAAAGAGACTACTTCTTTCTCTGCTTATTAAATATTAACAAAGGATTCTCACTTGTAATGCGATACAAGTCAGATGCCATACGCTTTGGGTGTGTAATAATTAAAGACAACATGTATGGCACTCTCAAATAGGCAATTTTTCACTGCATATACATTCCTTTCTAGCCGATGTACTGTTTGAGGTAGTGGTGCCAACAGCGCTTTTAAGGTCTTGTTGAATTAAGTATGAGGGTTGTACACATATGCTCAGGTCATTATTTAAGTGCAGGCCAGGAAGAAAAAGTGAGCCTTATCTGTATGTGACATAATGCACAATGACAAGAACGACTCACTTGTTAAGGCTTTTCGGTCCACGCAGGTGCCATTAATAATGCACTGACTACATGTAAAAGTACAAGTACTAAGCTTAAAATCCAGCAAATGCTATTTTATATAGAAAATAATCAATTAATGCAATGCATGTTAAATAAATAAATGGAAGGGCATTAGCTTCTAATGGCATTTCACACACTGTCCCTGAAATAGGGTGGCAATAAAAACAGGCAATAAATGTGTTGATTATGACTTGCATGTGCATGGCCTCTTTCATGATAAAAGTTTAATTAAATTTGGGCATAAAGGTGGCCTGTAGTGGCCATGAGGTTAATGCAAGCCACCTAAAAAAAAAATCAATAATTTATTTAGCAAAATGGACAGACAAAAGTGTATGTTGTCACTGAGTCCCAGAAAAGGTTAATGACAATTCTCAACCATCATATTTACCTCTGACTCGGTCTGGGCCTTGGTGGAGGTTTGTGCTTCTCAGGAAATGTGCTTCTCCTTTGTTCATACCGTATGTAAAATACTGGTGTACTGTGAACTATTGACATTGTATGTTCATTGCACTTTTCTACACAGAACAGTGTGCACTGTTTGTAAAGGGCTGTTATTCTACACTATAATATACTACTAACTTAAGACTGAGGTGGGAGTGTATCTGAGATCAGCTCTGGGCCTCATATTATTTACTATGGTGATGGATAGACTGACAAATGAGTCCAGACATTATCCATCTCCGAGTAACTGGACTGTGTTGTCAGGTGACATTTTGATCTATAGAGAGCAAGTGGCTAAAACTGTAAAAAAGTGGATCTACATATTCTAATAAGATTTAGATAAAAGATTAAATACATGAATCCTACAGAGCAAGGTTATGTGTCTATATATACCGCTACAATGTTTTTTTCTTCTTTAATGCCATGCTTGCTGGGTCACTGACGGCAATCTTGCGTGGCATTCAATCCACTCTATTAGTGCTCCTCCTGACAGCATTATGGGAGAAACCCTCATCAGAGCAGTGTAGCATGGCTAACACTGTGCCTCTTGTCCGGGCATCTCAGACTGTGCATTATTTCTTCGCCCGCAGTCAAATAGAAAAGAAACCTTGGATATCAAATAGAACAGACCCTCTGCCACTCATCAAAATGGTTTACAGTACAGACACGGCCACTGCATACATCGTGCTGCAAAATAAATAACCTTTATCTTCATCTTCATTTTGAGATTCCAGTCCAAATTAATTCCTAATTGAACCAGTCATCACTTCAAATCAAGTTTTATTAAGTTGAAGTTACCCTCGCGTTTTTAATTAACAACTTTAAACTGTAATTTACAGAGATAGGAGGCATCATTATCAACTGTCAAATGATCTCATTACATTTAATGAATTACATACAATAAAGTAAAAGTTAAGATCTTATATTGTGACAGTATAAAATAATTAAAGAGACATCACTTTTCTTCTACACATTCATACACTACCCATTCTTACTTTTTCAGATTTTTAATTAAAGGAACTGTATATAGGATTTTGATTTTAAATTTCATAAACATGACCTACCTGTGCCCCCAGATACGATGTAGACATGTTCAAATCAAATCAAATCAAATTAATTTTACTGATAAGAATTGTTATTCTTAATAACAAAAACATTGGACATTACGGTCAAGTTGTTAATGTCATAATTTTGCGTTTTGATTCTCAAGATGATTATTCAGTCGGAAAGCAGAATGAGCCTCACTCTTATTTGGGTTGCCAGTTTCAATGCTGAGCTTACTTTAATATAATCCAGACACATAATCGAGGTGGTAATCAAGAAACCATAAATGAAGAATCTGACTTCTTTTCCACTGGGAATTGTAATTTCATCTTCTCTTCTCACACCATCTACTAAATGTACTTTGACATTGTGACATCTCCAAGTGAAGCAAGTGTGGATATCTAGATTTGCCAAGTGAATCAGCAGCCTACTATTTTAATTTTCAATTTTTCTCACTCCCCTGAGCAGAAAGGACATTTACCTTTGGAGTGCTTCCTCTTGCATAAATGCAAAATACGCTGACAAGGTAGAGAACTTTGGCTCCCATCATTAGCATCTAATTCTTGGGAAGCAGCTACCTTAAATAATTTCCTTGCTCCTTCTCTCCGTAAAGGGCAGAGTGAAGGGGAGATGAGCGGGGGAGTGAGGAAGTGGACAGATGGTAACCCAGGCAGGGAAAGAACACTATCTGAAGGGTGCTTTTAAAAAGAACTATAATGCAATGCAAGTCACAGAAATGTCCTTGTCTGTCAAGTTTTAAGTTTTATTAACAACTATGCAACTGTTACTGTACAAGAGCGTGTTGAATGAGATGGTCTATCAAATACAGTAACTTTCTCTAACTGGAAGTATAAAAAACAAAAGAGACATTATAAGCTAGGGCCTGACTGATATAAGCACTCAGCTAAATAACAGTTAATTGTTAAAATTTTGCTGCTCACACCTGGGCATTTTATACCTTGTTTGAAAACTTGAAATGTATGTTATTCAATTGTTTAATTAATTTCACAGACAGAAAGAGCATGACTACTAAAGACTGTCCAGCAACAGCCACAGCACTGAAGTAATATTACCTTTAGTTGAGATGAGGTGTTGCACATTGTGTGGGGTTATCAATTAAAATGCTAATAAAATGCATAATCAGAAAGATAGAATACAATAAATCATTATAACTACAAACTACAAACAAAAACGTTAATGCAAAAATTTTACAACTTCTATCATACATACTGCAAATCCTCAACTGTTGTACATCCTCCCAAGCTTATTTTAAAAAGTCACTCAAACTGAAATAGGCCTTGGGGAGAGGAGCAGACTTGACTTTATCTACTTCCCATTGACAACATGTGTGAATGTGTATACTTTACAGAGCAAACAGGGGCAAGCTATAGGTCCCATGACTGAACACTGTAAGCCCTCTGGGGCGCTTGTTGCCTCCTGTATGTAGGCCATGCACTCTGGGGAATATATGTCCCGTGCGTGGCTCTCAATAAGGTCTTATTCCCAGATTTGAGCCACATTTAGCCTTCTGCAACCTCACTGCTGTATGCTAGCTCGCATTGAATGCTAAGCGAAAGTGACATTGCCTTAAAAAGTGCATTTTTTTTTTGTCCGAATAATGACCTTTGTTTGGGTCATCAATGGGACTTTGTGTCCAGTGTTTTGTACTGGGAGCATATGACGTAGTGCAATGTTGCAGTCAGCTCAACAGAAACCAGCTCGGGGAGATTTGAGGTGGATGTCAGTGTTTGGCATTCAAAATCTCAGTCTAATTTACTTCTAACGTCTAGATTAATAGGTCAGTAGTGTGTGGATCAAATATGGCAAGAATTTTGTGCAATCAACTATTCAATTCAAGCGCACTCACTGATATTTGAGTGAGCGACCATAATGCTTTAAATGTGACAGCAAAACCAAATGTAGTATAAGGTGCACCACCTAGACCACTGCTAAGGCATTGAACTAACCTTGCAACATAGTGCTCTGATCATAGACTGTATATATAAATGGACATAGCTAACTCGCTAGCCGATGCATTCCAAATAGGAAGTGAGCATGGGCGTGCTTCCGGCTCCATCGACTCTGGCTCCAATTCACTTTCTATTGAAAAACTGTCGCCCCTCTCTCTGTAACTGCTGCTGTCAGGCTCGTCATTTTGGTCTTAAAATGCTCATATTAATTAGAATAACTACATGATCCTGGTGTTTTTATTTGGCTACTTTGTCTGTAAATCAAGATATGAACATTAATAACAGACAAATCAGGTGCCTTCTTTCTCCTAGGTCACTCCTGCTAGCGTTAGCAAGAAGTTTTATTGACAGCGTTGTTAAGCCCCTGCCCCCAACCAGCGGTGCGGGCGGGAAAGGGCGTTACCCTCAACAGCCTCGCTCCGGACTGGCTCATTAGTTGCTATGATGCTCGTGGTCGGAATTCCAAATATGGAACTTGGCTCCAAATTCGCCCCTATAACTGCTAGCCTCAATGAGCTTCATTTTTCACGCTATGGGTGACGTCACACTCCACTTCTTTAGTCCACTTCTTTATACAGTCTATGACATTCACTGATAATCGTCTATGCTAAATGCTGTATCAGTTGAGAAGTGCAGTAAATTCTACAAAAAAAAAAAAATCTACAAAAAATTCTACAAAAAATGTGACAAATGAAAAAGGTTTAGTGTCATGAATACACCTACTTCTACAAAAAATAAAATTACATTTTAGTTTTGTCAATCAATAACTTCAAATTTTGGATTGAGAAGTAGCCTTTGTGATTTATGCTAATTTGCTGAAGCATCTCAAAAATTTTACAAATTGTTTTATTTTTAAATCCCAATGACCTCAGAAGTTGACTTTTCATTATCCAGGTGACAACCGTGGACACCTGCCACCTAAAAATATTTGCCAGCAATGGCAAATCTGCATCATTACTGCAGATACACTTATGATCAAAGTCAGGGTGACATCCACAGCCAAGAGCCCCATTTTCACTTCTAATTCTTCAGTATAAGTTACAAAAATAACCACTTCAGCTTATCCTTTTCCATCTTATTATAAGTCAAAACAATACAGTTTCAAGTCAGTTTTTGAAAGTAATTCTTTGAAATCTCTGGTTGGCAAAGAGGCTTCTTTCCTGGTCTCTTCCATTAAAATGCAGATGTTAGAGGAAAAAGTGCTTTCTTCAAACTGTTCCCACTGGACACTTAACTGAAACTGTGTTCCACTTTCTACATCCATTATTAAAAGTCACTGAATTCTCAAGCTGAATTTGAAACATTCAAACTAAGCACTTCTTAGGCCCCTTGCTCTCTAGTGTTTTGGTTCACGACTGGTGAGGTGTTTGTGTAAGCACTTCCATTAATGTAGTGCCCATAGAATATAGTTTAAATCTGTTAAGTTAGCTACAGCTACAGCCCTGCAGACCAGACTGTATGTGAGTGGCTTGTGGACTATGCTGCAAACGTGTTTAAAATCTATCTTCAGAGAATGTTGGGCCGCTGTGTAATAATAATAATAATAATAATAATAATAATAATAATATTGATTGGCATCTATGTCAACTTATGAAATGCATATTATTCCAACATACTATATTGTACTGTGAAAATAACCAAAGATTAATAGATGATGCTCTGACATTATTGCATTTAGACCTCTTTCACACCATTATTATCACCATTATTATGCCTTTCCATTGCTTCATATTCTTTCTGGCTATCCCCCAAACTTTGATTATGTATGAAGTATCATTTGTCAGTGCTCTATGAGATGAGTCCCCGGGGACACGAATAGATTGACTTGTTGTCAATAGTCACCGTAAGGTCACCTGGAAGTGCTGACTGCGGTATCTACATAATGTGATATAATGAAGTGAATCATAATGCGTTATTATTATGTATTTTCTCAGGTAACGTTCCATATCCAGGCGTACCATGGGCGGAATGACCAGAGTGTGCACGACAATGTCAAGTACATCATTGACAGGTAAAGTTTGGACCTACTGCCCAACAACAAGTAATGGTGCAGCAACAGGAAATACTCAAAATCATTTTCTTTCAAACTTTATAGCATATTTTATAGTTCTAATGAGAAGAGTGGAAGCCCTTTAGTCCATTATAGGATATAATTTGTTCTTTACTGACCCCTTGTGTTTGTAGTAGATATCTTTTATATGCATTTTAATATAGAGGGTGGCATCCTCACTCATTCAAGCATCCAAACCTTTCTGCTATGGACAATATAAACTGAAGAATTAACAACAAAGGGTCCAAAAATATTCATTCTTAAAACTACTTTGATGCTATAGCTTTATTCTTTGTACAACATAAAAATAATGTTAAGCTGTTCATATCAAACTTTGACGCTGGTTTGCAGTATAGTGAAAGTTGACTGATTAGTTTGGTGAAGTTCAATACTTAAAAAAATATTGGTGGTACGTCTCTGGGTCCAAACAAATAGAAAAGAGGTAATCATCAATATACAAGACCAGTATAGAGATTTCAGTTGATAAAGCCTGTGTTATTTTTTGATGTGTCATATCCTATTTCACAGATATGGGGACCACGGAGCTTTCTACAAGTTCACCACCAGCAATGGAAAGAGCATGCCTTTGTTCTACATCTACGACTCTTACCTCACCTCCCCCGAGTCGTGGTCGGAGCTGCTGTCTCCCACGGGCTCCCACAGCCTCCGCACCTCAGTCTACGACTCCCTCTTCATTGCCCTGATTGTCGAGGAGCGCCACAAGCACGACATCTTAGCTGCAGGCTTTGACGGCATGTACACCTACTTTGCCTCCAATGGCTTCTCCTTTGGATCGTCTCACCACAACTGGAAAGCCATCAAGGCATTTTGTGATGCCAATAACCTACTGTTCATTCCGAGTGTGGGGCCAGGGTACATAGACACCAGTATAAGGCCTTGGAACAATCATAACACAAGGAATAGGGTGAACGGGCGGTACTATGAAACAGCCCTGCAAGCGGCGTTAAATGTGCGACCAGAGATGGTAACTATAACATCCTTTAATGAATGGCATGAAGGAACGCAAATAGAAAGGGCGGTCCCAAAGAAGACTGTGAGCAGGGTGTACTTGGACTACCAGCCCCATGGACCAGAGCACTTCCTGGAGCTCACGCGGAACTGGGCAGAACAGTTCAATAAAGAGAAGGAGCAGTGGCTCATGTGAGGGTTGTACATATTTTTTGCAGTCTATTCAAATTAAATGCAATTAACCATTTGCATTTAATTGTAACCAAAAGGTAAAACAAAATTACACTCTGAGAGCTTGCCCTATATTGTATGTATAAAGAAATGTACATTATATCAATTAGGAATAACCTTATAATACTTACACAGAGACAATCTAATTAGCAAGTACCGTAATCATTTGGAGTTGGTATCCACCCTAGAAGCCAAATTTATCCTCACAGTGTCATTGATTGCTGGTGATAACAAAACCTCCAATCCAGCTGAGAACCATATCTTTGAATATAAGTAGTATATATAGTAGAATAATATAGTAGAAGTATAAATGGAGAGTGTATTCCCTAAAATGAATTCTCCATCCTATGCTTAAAACTAAAGTTTGGGTTCTCTGTTGGCTCTGTCTCTATTTGTGGACTGTGACTAAAAATGGACAAGCGTAGCATTGTATAAAAAGGAAGGATTTTAGTGATTCATTTTATTACACTTTGCAGAAAAATCTGATAGGTTTTCTAATCGTTAAACACGTATATAACATGTAACATGTAATATTAATCAAACAATGCCTAATGAACAGTTATGAATAGGAAAAATCAATTGCTACTTCTGAATAGCATGCAAAATGGCACTGTTACCCTAGACTGGCCAAGCCAGTTGCAAGTTCTCCGAATCTTCTTATACAGATGATCCCTTCACTTTTAAATAATGTACTGACACGTTAATAACATTCCTTTTAAAGGATATGTATATTTCCAACTTTATATTCAATTTAAAAAGTTCTAAATGCTGTGCATGTGAGAATACCAAATTCAATGGAGATGATATTGTCACCCCTTTTGCTAGATCATAAAAAAACCTTCTTTTTATAGTTTTTCTAAATAAAGTTCCTGATGTGTCCTTGTTTGGGAACAGACAAATATTTTTTTATGTAATATTAGAACATTAAAAAATAAAACATTTAGGCTTTGTAAAATTCTAGGAAAACAACAGAATATCTATAAAAGTATAAATTGATTTTTAACTTAATAATACACTCCTAGTTGTCTTCTGCTAACTTTTTAACAGTTAACATTTTAACAGTAACCGATGTTTGGGGCCTAGAATCTAGCACAAAAAATTATATCCATACACTGAGATAGTTGAATAGATTTGATAGCAATTGTCCTCTCTGATGCAAATGCATGCTTATGAACGCACATTATACGAAATAGACTACCAAGACAAGATACTTTCATACTAAATCAATCCACATGCCATCAGTGAAACTGCAAGTTTATATAAAGCAATTACTTTTTACTCTTTTTTTGCTTGATGGTTTGAACTTCAGCATGTTTGTCATGCATGTCTGCATACATACTGTCCATGTGATTAGATGATTACACATCTGCATTAGACACATACAGAAAAAATTGATTTAATCATTTCACCATTAGGAGTACATTTTTTAAATAAAATGAGTACAGTAACACAAGACACCAAATTAAGTAAAAAGGCAAACAAAATATGTTTCCCCATAATAAAATATACTAAAACACAATATGTATGAAGAGTCCAGCTGTGATTTAAGACAGGAGTGGTCCTAAAGTTCATGGTGAACCTACCACCAATGTCAGGTGAGAGATGGTGGTCAAGAATGGAGCTTGTTGTGCGTCTCAGCGTGAGGTACAAGGTCAAAGGTCATTCTCCTGGCACATCTTCTGACAGTCTGTGTTTGTGTTGCAGCACATCAAGGGTCGAGGGAAGTGCACTGTAATCACAATTATTGTCAAAGTGTGTGAGGTACAGATGCAACACAAGTTACAGAATGCAAACATGATGTAAAACCATATTTGACCATACAGGGCTATTTGTGTTGCCAGCCATTTGAACACAGACTCGGACCATCTGCACTAAACAGATGCATTACTCTACCTCCAATATGCATTTTGTTTGACATCTGCTAATCTGATCAAACATGTCTGACAGCATTTAACAACATACCACACCCATTTTAACTTCAACTAAACACTGACACAATTAAGCAAAAACATTTTCATACAAGTTTAAGGCACACTATGGAAATTTTCTGTTGGAGGGTCCGCTACCTGCTTGTTTTTCAAGGAGATATTATTGCGTCGCTTAGAATATATAACAGCATCGCATTAAACTTATCTCAATGGAGACAAACAGGTGATGTCAACTGGCGAAGTTACAGGTCAGATCTGTGGAGAGGCAAGCCTATATGTTTTTCAGGGTCTGTCTGAGCAGTGTAAACACCCGTATTTGAATAAATGCAGGATATATAGGTTTAATACCATACTGTGGAACAAAACATATAAACTGCAAAATTTTAATTACTAAATTTCATGTACAATTGCTGCAAAATAGAAATATGATGTGACCCCAGAAATTAATTACAAAAATAGCACAAAAAAGCACAAAAAAGTCCTTACCAGCCTGGTCTGATAATTCTATATTTCCCAAAAACAGAAAGGTCAACCACAGTTGACCCCAGGCGGCTCTCATCACCTATTGGCCCTCCATCCACCACAACTGCAAGCTTTGGCCAGAGCTCCTTGAACTCCTGCAAAGAATTTTGTCATTTTTGAAGAACCACCCAAGCTTTTATCTCCACTGTGAAAAGCTACTCACATGTGCAGCTACAGTACTAGTTTGGGAACTGATGTTGGCGCTGGTGAGTGCGAGAGGCTCCCCACACATCTGACACAGCCGCCTCATGAAAGGGTGGTCTGGGATACGAACGCCTACGAGCTGAAGATACAAAACTATGTCAGTGGTTTCTCAAAGCATTTTTGCATATAAGCTTTTAGCTGTAAACTTACTGAAGTGAATGGGTTAAGATCTCTGTTGAGCAAGTCAGTTCTTTCAAACACCAAGGTGACTGGACCAGGCAGCAGGTCTTCCAACAACTCTTCTTTAACTTTTACTTTACAGTATCTGGCAAAATATAAAGTTATGATCATCTGCTGCCTCTTTTACAACATATTTCTGGATAGACAAACAGTACTGAAGTCTAAACAATGTGATATTTATCTTAGATTATTGACAAATTACTTAGCAAAGCCATCTAAAACTCACTTTTTAATATCCTGGACTTCACCCACACAAATTGCTAGAGGTTTCTGTGCATTTCGTCCTTTGATGTCATAGATTTTGCAGACTGCCTCCGAATTTTGAGCTAGACAGGCCAGGCCATAGATGGTGTCAGTGGGCAGGGCGACAACATGGCCCTCCTGCAGAGCCTTCACAGTCTGTCCCAGGACATCAGCACCATCTGCAGTTCAAACACACACACACAAAAACATACACTGGGTTGTAATAAAAAGGGGCTGTCAATTCTGCTAAAATCAACAAAACTGCAGTTTAGTGTTTTTGTACAACTGCGAAAACCTACTCTAGCCAACCTCAAACAATTATTTCAGGCCAATTAATACAGATTATGTTCAATTTCTATAGTTTACGGGACAAGAAGTTTCACATCACAGAACACTTCATATTCCATATATTCCATCAAATACTGTAATAGACAGTTGGCTAGTATATGATTGAGATATATATCATATTATGATTAATAATAATAATAATAA
>KN480172.1:0-17259 GCA_000787095.1 Periophthalmodon schlosseri
TGAAAACAATAAAACTATATATACAATAAAAATATTTTTGAATGTATTGATCCACAAGGGAAATATATATAAAACAATATAATAAAATGACAAAAAGCAAAAAATAAAGGGACATTTTGTGTAATATACCAAACAGTCAGCACTTAACAATATACTTTTATTATGGGATTTTACAACGTATTTTAAAAAATGTATTAATTGCAATCGCCCTTGATGTTCTTAATTGTATTATAATGGTACATATTAACTGAATTACATCTAAAATCAAAACATGTAGCAATTTGCTACTGTCAAAACCTGGTGCACATTAAACAAAACTTCTCTCCATTTGTGATGCAAGATAGTGTTTATTGTACAATCTCATTGCAGTTTTGATAGGGTTCTTTCTGCGTGGCTTTGGTTTGTTTGCCCTAAACTTCTTGTATTTGTTCCTAACAGGTGCCGCAGACTGGGCTTCCCCTGCACCTGTCATAGTGGTGCCCCCTTCGTCCTCTCCCGTCATGGCGTCCCACAAGCGCACTCCGTCAGAGGCAGACAGATGGTTGGAGGAAGTCACCAGATCCGTGCAAGCCCCTCCAAGTCACCCCATCATACCCACTGTCCCACAGCCGAACCCTCTGTTGCCCTCCGCCCCTCCACCCCCTCAACCCTTCATCGCCCCTGTCCAGATGCCAGCCGTGCCCGCTCCTCCCGTTGCCTTCATGCCCACTTTGCCCCCCGCGGTCCCAATGATACCGCCACGACAACCGGTCTTTAATGCTCCTGCCCCTGCTCCTGCGTCTTACCCCATGTCCAACGGGCTCTCCTTCCCCCAGCCGAGTGTCCCCGTAGTAGGCATCACCCCTTCTCAAATGGTGGCTAACGTTTTTGGTTCAGCTACGCAACCCCAACCCTTCCCAACTCCCATCATTCCACCCCAAGACATCCCGGTAATGAGTAACCCCAATGTTAGCCCATTTATCAAACCACCGCAGCCTGTTTTAAACCAATCTCAACCATCCAACGGGAGCGCAACATTCAACGGAGAAGACAATTGGGCAAATAAAACTCAAATTCCCCACTCTTCGCCAGCGATGCAGCCCATCGAAGCGCCACAGGAAGACGCCTTTGAGGCTCAGTGGGCGGCACTAGAGAGCAGGTCACGTCAACGCACCTCGCCTTCACCCACAAATCCATTTTCCACCGAGCTTCATAAAACTTTTGAGATCCAGCTCTGAGGACTGTGTAGGGGACTGAACAGCACTGTTAAAGTAAGAATGAATTAAATGTAACTGTATGTATGGGGAGGTGAATGTGGTCCCTCTGATCCAGCCGACAAGCTAAAGCAGCGAAAAAGTCATGAGCTGAACAAATACAGGGAGAAGTCTCAACAGACAAGAGGAGAGGGTTGCTGAACAAAACACAGCGCCCCCTGCAGTTCATCTACATTGTCTTTAATGTTTTGTTTGTGCTGTGGAGCTCAGTCGCCATTTTCCTGTGGATTATAATCACCCCATCCGCTGTCTTCGCTCAGCTCTCGGGACCCAGTGGGCGGGACAAATGTCGAGACCTCCCTCAGAATGACTGCAGCATCGAGACGAGGAGTTCTCAATAAAAAAACTTCCCAATCAGAAGAATAGTGAGACAATGCCAAAATGTTTATTTTTATGCATTACATATATTTTAAATAGCTTTGGAATCTAACAGAAGAGTTGTAAGTAATCTTGCCAAAGGCGCAGGCTAGCTACAATGAGAAGTTTATGTGCGTGTAAACAAAAAAGACAGTAAATATATTATACATAAATATAAATATATATCTATAAAGAATCTATACTGTACACAGCTCACAGCAGTGCTAATTTTTAATGTGATGTAAAGAGATTTTGTGAAGGGACAGCTGCTTTACTTTTGTTTTGTTAGGTTTTTTAATATTTTAAGTTGAAAAGATATTACTGGCGTCTGATGCATCCTGTGATTGGGTGTGAAGCATCTCACTGTAAATAGGGTTTTGTTGCAGCAACAATCGGTGTGGACCATAGACTGTATATTATACAGTCTATGGTGTGGACCTAGCGATGGTGGCGGTGCCCAAATAGTGGCCTCATTTACCTGTGCAGTTTTTAGTACAAAAATCACTACTTAACATTTTACTCGCAAACTCTCAACTTAATTTTCAGATTCACCTATTTTTAAATTAGTTGAATGTTTTATTTTGCACAAGCACTAAAGTAGATAATTTGTCCTCACTTAAATTAGTTAGTTATGGTGCGTCGGTGACTGCAGTTCTGAATGGCACCTAAAAAAAACTACAGGGAGATCCACCAAACTCATCTTCTTCTCACTTTCTGGTTATTCTGTCTATCATGGTTTTATTTTTTTAATCAACCCTGTGAATATGATCTATTCTTTGATCTATTTTTCCATTTTGTAATTATTTCATTACTTTATTCCACTTCTTTGGAGATCTATTGAAAAAAGATTGAATAAATTAATGGTGGTAGAGAAGTGTGTCTTGTCTTTCACTGCATAGGCTATTGCTATTTGGAAGTTGATTGCATTTAACATTACACATTACGCACAGTGTATAGCAATTTATGACTAAACTCTCCTGTTAGTAATGTATATTTTAGTTGTTGCATATTGATTTTAATGGAGCTGCACTGTTTTGGGGGGAAAAAGTCCAATTATGAATTGTTTGATAAGTATTGTGATTGCAATTAGATTTGTGATCGGATATTCTAAGATCTAAACAACTAAAGCCTTAGCGATTTGCACTGACTGAAATTGTGATTTCATTTCAATTGCTATATGTGGTGCATCCCTAGTTTTTAATTGACAAATATGTGTCTCCTTGGTCATATGCAATAATGCAGCTCCGGGTCTACAGGGGCGCAAAAGGGTACATTGCAACCACCTTCAAAACTGTTTGCACCCTTATTTCAGGTGCCTAAAATAATGCCACTTAATGGAAGTGTATTATATTTGCACCCATTTGAAACTCGAATGCACCATCAGTCAGTTTGGTCTGCACCTGGGCCTGAATAATGTCAGTTCCAGCTAATTTTTACAGAACAATTTTAGCTGAAAGTGTCAAAAGATATTTAATTATATTTACATGTTAAATGCACCGACCAAGAAGATGCAAGCCTCCAACCACCAGAGGGCGCCCGGCGCAGTGGAGGTTGCCGGGTGCAGCTATGTGTTATAAATACAGGCCGGAAGACATGGAGCAACCAGGACAAACAAGTGGTGTGATGAACCCGTGTGGTTTTGGATAATAACGCAAAGGTAAGATTGTGAATTCAGATCTAAAGATTCGGCAGAACTTTGATCTGTAGAATCCGTGCGGATTAAGCCTTAGATCTATGTTTTTAGCTACTGAACTTGGTGCTAATTTGGCTAATGCAACTGTGCACAACTACAACAAGGACGCTGAAGGCAAAAAAGATGGATAAATTATGCATTAACGATTTAAAAGCACCAAAATACATAAAGTCAGATTTTGAAACGTTAAATGCATCCCCCTCTTGTGTTTATTTGAGACGTTTCAGACCCGATGACAGTGATGAATGGGAGATGGCTGCTAAATCAATGCAATCTTATCAGGCCATGTTAATTGTTTTCCCAACAATCTTTACGGTACCTAGCGACCTAATTTTACTCCGCTGTTCACGTTATGTCTCCTTAACCATGTCGGCGACTTTAAACTTGTTTGGCATTGTTAGTTGCTAATGAATCTGGCCAGAAATTTGTCAACAGTACGGAAAGCTCAAATTTGCTAATAAAGTGGAATTGGCCTCTGACGGTTTTTGTAATGCAAGTTATGCAGAATGGTGTCAAGTGTATGCAAAGGTCTATAGATAAAAGTTCTAGTTCTGGTTCCTCTGTTCCTTTGTAGTTCAGAATATGATCTTGAGCAAAGCAATGTTTATAAAAAAGTGTGAACGATTATCTGAGTCGAAACTAAAAATCCTGTCATATTCAGTGTAATGTAAGGAGAGTGGTGCAAAAATCCCATTAATGTTTTTTTTGTTTTTGTTTTTTTTTTTATAAATAATGGCATTGGGTACGTTTTATCCTTATAACAACTTCTGTTATTCACATTTGCTTTTTTCCCTTTCAGAGAAATGCTGTTCTTGTCCAAGCTGCTAATCAACATTGAAGTTTCATTCACTCACTGACACACAAAAGGTAACCCCATTATTTAAAACAATATGTCTGTTGTTTTGATAAATTACTAGTTTTGCGACATTTCTTCTTTTTGATAGCACTTTTTATTCTGCTGACAACCCCCCCAAAAGCAGCAACCATGTCTCATCGCGGACCCCTTACTGCAGTTGTGACCACAGTTCTGGGAGTAGCTCTAGGGGGGTTGCTGGCATGGAGAGTTTATAGCACTAAAAGACGGAGGCTGCCTTCCAACCAGAAGGCGGCTGAATCTGTAGAACTGCCCTGTCCCACTGAAAAAGGCTTAACACCCATGGAGCTTAAAACATCTCCCAAATGTTTGGAAGATGAATTGAAGGCAGTGGAGTCCCAGCCCACGATGGCGCCCCCCACAGTCTTGTTACCGTCATGTGAACAGGTGTTATGTGTGAATTCGGTCACAGTGAGCTCAGAGGAGGAGTGGCAGCAGCTGTGGCCTCCATTCCAGAAGGAGCTGTCGGATTTCCCTGTGCTGGGACTGGACTGTGAATGGGTAAAGACCAACGGCGTAAGAAATTATCTCTGCATGAATCTAACACATAAGGAAAAGTCCACCTAGAATACACAAAATGTTTTTTTCCCAATCAGCTAGTCCTTTATAATGGCTGCAGGTTTGCATCACTACAGGGAGCCGAAATCTAATTACACTGTCGTTTATGGCATGGATGCTGAGCAGCTTGATATGTATAGTTAAAAGGTTATTTTCTGACACTTCATATATTCAATTTTAAGAATCATTGCATAAGCAATATTTGCTTTTGAAAAGCTATTCTCATTGCTTCTTTTCATGGTTTTAGCTTCCCATTTATAGGCAACATTTTGAGGACATTTCACCATTCAAAACATAGGATATTTAGTTTTAAATTATTACCCTGAAAACCCATGGATACATTTGGCTTATTTCATCTATAGTCTGATTCTGTTCCTTAATATTGACAGAATTATTGGTTGTCTAAAAATATAAAGTAATTTAGAGTAGAACATTGAGCACTTATGAGTGTACATAGTAGCAAAACTGATTTAGGGTGGATTTTTCCTTTCTAAATTTTACTAACCTTAATCCTTAGTATTTTATTTGTATGAGACAAGAACCCTTCTGTTTTGTTTTTTGTTTTGTTTTTTGTTTTTTTGCAGGTTTCAGTGAAGGGCAAAGCATCGGCGGTGTCTCTCCTGCAGATGGCGTCGTACTCCGGGCGTTGCATCCTGGTGAAGCTGCTACAGTTTCGAAATGCACAGCAGCCCCTCCCCCTCGGTCTTATCCAAGTGCTCCGGGACCCCCACATCCTCAAAGTTGGAGTGGGATGTTACGAAGACGGCAAGCGTCTGACGCGAGATTATGGGCTAGCATTGGCGTGTACTGTCGACCTGCGCTACCTCGCCTTGAGACAGAAGTGAGTGCTTAATTCTCATCACAGGGGTGAAAAAAAGATTATACTTCATAAGTGATTTTAAACCATGTTCTGTGAATATTGGACCTTGCAATTAGTGAAAAAATTGAGGTTTATTATACAAATTTGGTTATGAATTTTTTAAAAATTACACATGAATTGATGGAATGTAGAAGAACAGATGTGTTGAATATGATGGCAGCAATACATTATTGGAAGTAGTGAATTACTTTTGCTTTTAAGTAGTAAATAGAATATAGAAATCCACAAAAATGACTTCCATCTCTGTTTATGGCCATATACCTTTTATTTTTTATAGTTATAGCAATAGTTAAAATGTGTCTGACTTTCAGGAAGGCTACAGTGAATAATGGCTTGAGCCTGAAGTCTTTGGCTGCAGATCTGTTGGATGTAACTCTAGACAAGTCTCTAGACCTTCGCTGCAGCGACTGGGAAGCAGACCACCTCACACCAGAGCAGGTTAATCTAATTTTGGAGACTAGTTTTATCTACATTTAAACACAAACGAGCATCTGAACCTTTTTGAGGCACAGAACATTTTTTATTTAAAGTTAACTAAATAACTAAATGTTAGCTAAATATTTTTCTGAACTCCTCAGATGTGTTATGCTGCCAGAGATGCACAGGTCTCCATCGCCCTCTTCTTCTGCCTCCTCGGTCTTCAGTCTGAGGGGGGTCCTGTCTCGCCCAGTGGGAGCTCCTACGCAGAGCTGGTGTCCTGCTGCCAGGGCCTGTTGGATGTCCCGTTCAGAGGCCGAGGGGACGGAGAGGACAAGCCTGTCGACGGAGAGCGGAGACGGAAGACTATTCGAAAACCCACAGTCTACATAAGCCCCGAGTCTGGAGATCAACAAGTCCCAGACCCTCGACGCAATAACAAGAGGAAACCACTGGGTGTAGGCTACTCCGCCAGGTATTTAGAAACTAGGCCATTATTTCCTAATCTTTTAAATGTATTTGAAGAATAAAATGTCCACTTGTGCAGATTGTTTCCTTTCATTTGGTTTGTGAACATAAAAAGTTGAGTATATTGAACAAGATTTGAAAAAAAAAAATTAAATCCAAGCCTTTGTAATTTACAATTCAAGTTTGTCCTTTTTTTTTAGTCCATATTGATGATGATTTAAATATTGGTATTCTGTTGTACATGCACGGTTCTTTCCTACTTCTATTCCTTTTAATTTATTTATTTTATTTGAAGTTAAGTATATCTTTTATATTTTTGGTTACAGGAAGTCCCCTCTGTATGATAACTGCTTCCTACATGCTCCAGATGGACAGCCACTGTGCACTTGTGACAAGAAGAAAGCAAAGTGGTACCTGGACAAAGGGATTGGAGGTGGGCTCTGAGACCAGCGAACACCAACTCTGCTGTAGTGGCGATGGTGTTAATATAGTGTCTTTGTCCTCTCTCTAGTGCTGGTGAGTGAAAACCCTTTCATAGTGAGGCTCCTGTTTGAGCCATCGGGACGTCCTGACTCACAACAGGATTACTACCTCACTGCCAAGGAAAACCTCTGTGTGGTCTGTGGGAAAGCAGATTCCTACATTAGGTAAGACTTCATTTTTTATTTTAACAGTTTTCAGTTCTTTCTATTAGTTTGATTATATATTTAATTTATCTTGAGCACAAACTCTAAAATTTAAGAAGGAGGTGGGAAGGCTGAAGATCTTGTTTGTTTTAAGAATCTCTGATGAATGTCATGGTTTTAACTGTTAAAAAAATGATATAAATCAATCCAAAAGCTACCAAAATACTGCTTAAAATGGATTGTATCTGTCTATTCTGGTGAACTGAGAACCTATAATAAATACCTCAAATAAATCTCTAACAATATTTAAAAGTACAGTTGGGTTAATTTGCATTTTTGTTTTTCAATGCACCAACTCATAAGTCATGACTGAAGTGCCCCCCGTGCTCATTTTAGGAAGAACATAGTGCCACACGAGTACAGACGACATTTCCCCACCGAGATGAAGGACCATAACTCCCACGACATCCTGCTGCTGTGCACCAGCTGTCATGCCGCCTCCAACGTGCACGACGGCTTCCTGAAGCAGCAGCTGGCCGATGAGTTCTCTGCCCCCCAGGGCTGTGAGGAGGGGGTCCGGCTCCATGAGGACACGGACCGCCGGAGGGTCCGATCCGCTGCCCGGGCTTTGCTCAGTGCCGGGGGCGGTCTGCCTGAGTCCAGGAGGGCAGAGCTGGAGGAGATGATCAAGAACTACCTGAACATGAACCACGATGAACCACTGACTGTAGAGACTATCAACCAGGCCGCCAGTCTGGAGACCAGGTGAGGGCAAAAACTTTTTGTTAATGTATTTGAGGGACTCTGAGTCCAACCAGAGATGCCTCTGCCTTCTGAGAAGGACTTCCTCCCAAAGTAGTCAGGCAAAACAATTCAAATAGTCCCTGCACAGGAACTTCTGAAATACTGGTGAAAATGACCTAATTCTCCTTTTAATTTAATATACCAAAATGATGCATAAACCAATCAAATTGCTATATTCATTTAATGTATTTCAGATTGAGAATTTGAGATTCAGAGAAATTGTCTTGAAAAGGACAGTTCATACTTATTAGGGCCTGAGCACGAATGTGTGAGGGCAAGTCAGCGACTCATCAGCATCGCACTCGTGCGAGAGCCCTATTGTATTTGTACAATTTTGAGGAAAATCGCAAAAATCAAGCAGCAGACAATAATGTATAGACAAGTAAGTGGTATCGAAAATTAGAGTTCAGTGAGCTCTAATTTCGAGTGAAGTAAGTTGGTACGAAAATTAGAGTTCAGTGAGCTCTAATTTCGAGTGAAGACTCCAAGAAAAAATATTGAAAGACGGCTCAGTAGCGCCACTTCAAAAATTGATTTACATTGCACCAATGGGAGCCCGGTCCAGAAAAAATGTCACCGTAGACAAATGAAACATGGCATCAAAAATGGATCATGTCAGGACATGACATGACAGATACAAGTAGTTTCAATTGTAAACAAAATGTTTGTTTGCTGTTAATTGTAAATATGTGTATGCCCTGAGTTTTAGGGTAAAATACTGCCGTTTATATAGAGCACTTGTGTCTTACCGTCCCACCCCATTGTCTCCCTGCAGAATCTTTAACGAGGCGTACATACCTCACGGTCTGAAGGTGGTTCGCGCTCACGCAGAGCAGGGTCTAAGGGGCTTGATGGAGCTGGAGCGGCGCTGGAGGCAACACTTCCTCAGCAGCATGAGACCCAAGCACCTGCCCCCCCTCTGGTCTGTGGATCACAACCACAGCAAGTTCCTGCGCAAGTACGGAGCCGACATCCCCATAAAACTCAACTGAAGGTCTGCTAATTTAAACCTGGGACCCAGAAAATGGACCCAGAAAATGAACTGAGGGCTATGATCCACCTGTCTAAAACCAGGACCTAGAATATGGACCTCAATACAAGACTGTTGGACCACTAAGGATAACGTGAGAATCAGTGAGTTTCTTTCTGCTTTAATGGACTAAAATCTGTGTCAAATTTGAAGTTAAAGAACTCTTGACATGTTTTTATGAACACTAAAATTATTTATAAAAAAGTATTTGATGTAATTTAATACTGCCTTTTTTAATATAAGCTGCTGCCTGCTTGGACTTCCCTTTTCCCTTAACTTCTGGACTTTAGTGCAGGTCTGCAGCTAGAAAGATCAAATCATTTGCCTAGTTTGCAGATCTAAGGCTGTTTTCTAATGGCCTTTAATGAAGTGCTCCCCCTGCTGGTGTGTTTAAGTGTAAGTGACTTGTCACCTCAATGCTGAACTTATCTTTGCCCTATTCCACTAAAAGATGTGTTCTGGTCTATTTTTGATGCATTGTAAGCCATTCATTCATATTTTTTACAGGGAGAGACTGACACTAAAGTTGGCTTGTAACACTGACCACATACGTCCTGTTGCCTGCACCCCCTACTCTTATGGGATATCCAATGGTTCATGTTTTAATGTGCCTCTTAAACCCCGTACCTGAGGGAGTACAAAGTAGCGGGACACTACTTATTGTCATCTGATCGCTTTCAATGCAATCTTGTCTTAAAAAAAAAAACCCTTGTAAATTCAATATTTATGAAGCCAACTTTGTGTTTTTGGAAATGTATAACTTTGCCGGGTAAATGCATTTAATTGTGATCATTCAAACTGTACTACTGTGAACCGCTGCCCTGTTCATTTGTCTGACTGGAGCAGTTTTGTTTATAAACGAATCATTTGAAAATAATAAAGTGATGTTTGTAATATTCCTGGGAGGTTCAAGTCTATTTTCTAAGTGTTTTTTAAGGTAATAGATTTCTGTTCAAAGCACTCATTTAAAAAACACCTCCCTTGGTTTTATAACAAGGCGAGTCGCAGGTTATTTGTTGTGTTGTTAGGGAGTTAATTTGACAAATTGCTTCTTCAACAGCAGGATTCACAATTTTCACAAACAATTGGGTCTGACTGATTCAGTGATGACTAAGGTGATCTCAAATGGATTTCTGTCATGCTTGCCGTCATGTTCTGTAGATGGATGGGAACAATTCAGTATATAGAGCTGCAACTATTTTCGTAGTCCACTAGTCAATTATTTTTCCTACTTGTCAAATGGTTATTTCTATTGTACACTGAGACCTAATAAAGCTTGAATTATGGTGACTGAAGGCTTCTAAATAGATAATCTTTACCAATAAAAGTGCGTTATTGATGAAAATATGAAATGGCTCTTTTTTGACAATTATTCCACTGTCTTTTTTGTTTGTTTTTGAGTCTGTATAGTCCAGATAATGATTATCAAAATATGACTGATTACTTTTTATAGTCAACTTGTAACGATTAGTCAATTAATCGTTGCAGCCAATTGAGTGTAAACAGTTTGAATCAGACGGCAGCTCTGGTAGTGACTTTATTCTATGCAGCGGCAAAATGACTAATTTCCGTAAAACAAAATGCAATGATTCAGAGTTATTTTTATGTTTTATTTCTTACAAAATCACAGTTTAATAAATAGTCTGTAAAAATGAGTACAAAAGCGGTTTCTTAACATTTTATATAGTGTATGAATCACTCGTGACTTCAGGATTCTTAAGTCGGGTTATTGTCAGGAATGACATTATTTTTATTACAATCTAGTTCTGCTGGATTAAGGCCTCTTGATTTTGGCATCGAACAATCTGTCAGTCAAATGTTGGAAATTAGTGAGAGCTCCCCTGGTTTCACAGTTCATTCAGTAACACAAGAATAAATAATAAATAGACAAATAAATAAATGGCTCAACATGCAGATGCAACAATCACTTCTGTCCTTAGCTGTGTTCAACACTCGGACAATGACAACAATGGCACATGAGGCCTCCTCACTAAAGGGGACGCCAGTTAACCTCAAAATCTTTTGAAGACTTTGGGGGAAATATAAATAAACAAAAACAGTGGTGGCCAAAATGATAAGAATTTCATCTTAACTTTTACCATTTTTTGTTGGATTGGCCATAAAATGTGTTGTTGGAAGTTTGACCCATCCTTCATTGCACCTGTCAGGAGGAACATTGGGACACTACAGTGCAATGCCTGTGGAGCCTTCTCCAGACTTTGAGCCTCAGTCTTGAGCTGGACAAGGAGCATTTTGGGGAAACTGGAGAACCCATCATTCTGACCCAAAAATATGTTATGGGATAAAATACAAAATAGCTGCTCATTTCAGATCCATAAAACTGTCTAACATTGACCACCATTTGAATACATTTATATTTTGAAAACTTAAAATGGGGATCCCCTTTTGGAGAAGTTGAGTGTAGAAATGACACTCTGACATCTTTACTGCATTACAGAGACCTCCATAGGACAGACGTACACTATTAAGATTCACATACTACAGTTGACGTAGCTTTAAAGCTACCATCCGCAAGTTCATTTGATTTTTTTTACCAGTAGATGGCAGATGTGGAACCTGTTTCCCCCTCCCCTCACCAGGCCTTTGTTCAGGCTCACCTGTGGTATCTCGTCTTCTTTTGTCAGAACAAAGCTGGCACTAGCAGACAGAAGTAAGATAGATAGCATCTAGTGGTGAGAATTCAACATGACCAGGTCAGCCAGTCTAATTACAGATGGTAGCTTTAAATCCTATGTAGTAAAAGTACACGTCCCCCCATGACTACTACAGAGGTCCTGACACGACATTACTGCATATTAAACGCCTTCATCCCAACCAAAGACATTTTCACATAGGAAACATAATGCATTGCAACACATAGGAAGGCCTGTTTGATCTAACCTAATGGTCAAGTTACATGTACATATCATTTGTGTAAATCCCATTCACTTTAAAGGGACTGAATCATTATAAGGCAATTTTTAATCACACAAAATATTCTAAATTTGCAGTCTGTTTCTACATCACTAATTCTTGTTGCAAACATGAATTTATAAGATTTACTTTTAAAGGGATAGGCCAGTATTTTCATTAATTACATACTTTTAGACTTCTTTTAGAAATCTTTCACTATAACAATATATATCATACATTTGGAAAATTCAGATTTACCTGTAAAGTAAATATGATTTATTTACTTTTCTGTTGCAACACTAAAAAATTTCCCCGTTGGAACAAATAAAGGTTTTCATACACTAACTTGGGAATTTTTCAAAAAATCTTTTAACTAATTAAAAGTGATCCATACATGTAAAAAGTTGGGGCACAATTTGGTTACATAATTTAGTAAAATCATTAAGTGCTTTAAATCCAAACACTGCACTATCCCTTTAAAGGTTAATCCCCAACCACGCAGTTAATGGGAGACATGGTTCAAATGATATGAACTTCTACGTCAACTAAAAGATTGTCACATGATTTGAAAATGAATTAGAAACCACTGTTAGTGTGTGGTAACTGACAGGCTAACCACTGAACTAAACAGGACTAAACTTAACTCAGTTTTTGGTCAAGGCTCTTTGATGCTGAAGAGGCTCAATATTTTGCGTCACACTTAAAAAAACAAACATATAAAATTATAAGTTTTGGTGCTGGACTTTGGTAAAGCCACTAAAAGAGCCCCTAATGTGCATTTAATTATGATTTAAACTCCACAGTCTGTGTACAATAATTGCTAAGCCTAACTGCGGTTCCTATGGAGGGTCCAAGCCTAAACATTAGATACAGGAAATCAAATAGGTCGAGTGTGCTGCTTCCTCCCCTGTTAAGTACAATTATTATAAAGTACAGTTGTATCATAAATGACTTGAAATTGTAAAACCTATTTGAAAATACTGCTGTTCTGTACAAGCATAATACAATGCAGTAGTGTGGTGCCGTAATTCAACGATTCAACAAATTATGGAAAATATAGAAAGCATATTTCTCCAGGTTTTTGAGGCTTGTACCAATGCAAAATTTGAAAATAACCCTGCTGCAAATAAAGGAGATGTAAATAGGATGCTTGATCCCAGTGGTGGATGAAGAACAAGTTGTAAAGTATTGTGCACATTTTAGGTATCTGTACTTTACTTAAGTGCTTAAGAGGATACTTTTTACTTTTACTTCACTACATTTGAGAGAAGGTATCTGTACTTTCTACTCCACTACATTTTTGAACAGGACTGAAAAGTAAAGGTATTTTTCATCACTGTTTGAGACCTGCTGAAAACGCTGAGGGGTTTATTTTTACCATAGTAAAGGTATTTTCATCACTGTTTGAGACCTGCTGAAAACGCTGAGGGGTTTATTTTTACCATGTTCATAATTTAAGCAAACAAAAATATAAAAAATAAATGATTGATTCAGTTATTTCTGCTGAACAAAATACAGCACAATTCTTTATCAAAATCACTACATTTGAAGCTTTATAAGACCGCAAAATATCCGTAAAATATTTTTACTTTTTACTCTTTAATTCCTTTTTTAAAGTATTTTAATACTTTTACTTAAATAGATTTTTTTTGTGTGATATGTTTACTTTTACGTGAGTATGTTTTTTTTACTTATACTTAAGTAACAAAATTGAGTACTTCTTCCACCACTGCCTGATCTGTACATGTGAAATGTTGGCTGCACAAAGATAACGGATTAAAAGTGCACTATGTAATTTTTTCTGGTAGTGGGTCCACCACCTGTTTGTCTCCATAAGATGTTATTGCTTTGCTTTGAATGTTCCACAGTATGGCATTAAACATATCTATCTGCATGGGGGCAAACAGTGACATCAGCAGTCCTAGTTACAGGTCAGATCTGGGGAGAGGCCATCTCACACACACAAAAAAAATGCACGTTTAAGCAATGCACGGCATTTTCAGCAATAAAAATAAGAAAAAAAGTTTAATGGCATACTGTGGAATATTCCAGGCAAGGCAATGACATCTCCATGGAGAAGAGCAAGTGGTGCACATTCCACCAGAAAAGTTACATAATGTCCCTTTAAAGTTTGGAAAAACATATTATGGGCTCTTTTAGGCTCATGAAACCAAGTCCATCAAAACAACTACATTTAGGCTTTCTTCAACAAGTGCTTTGTGTGGATATACTGAGCGATATACCAAGCTACCCATCACCTCTCCCTCTCACCGACTCATTATTGCTTACACAGAAAACAGAACAGTCCACAGACTTGAATGTAGTGATATAAACCATCTAAAAGACATTTGCTTTGTTATTATTCCTTTTGCTTTGTTATTATTCCTTTCTGACACATTTTGGGGAAGAGACGCAACATGGACGTTTGCTGGTGTATTCAGGATGAAGTAAGTCACATTTTCTTTGGAGTATCATTCGTTAAGCCTAAGGAAAGCCTAATGCAGCGTTCATGTGGTGCTCGGAAACTGGACAAAACTATTTATATTTGCAGTTCTTAAAACACATGTATAAAACCTTTGCAAGTTATTGTTAAGTGGTTGCAATCTTATATTAATAATATTAATAAAAATAGTATTATTCAGTTGTTGCTAACACAAGATATTGAATTTTAATCAAATAGTGATCTAATTGTTTCAAACCACCATGTTTTGTTTTTTTTATTGGAAGGGTCTCTACAGCCAATCCTCTGACTTTGGAGGTCTATTTTCTGTGTTAAACTCAAAATATGTCTTGTTTATAATAATTAATTTAATCCTGTATGCCTTATTTGTTTAATCCTAGGATAGTTCTATCACTTGCTTGATCTACTATTATAACCACACAACCAATAATTTCTCAAGCCATTCATTCAAATACACTCTCTCTCCCCTCTTTCATCTGACTGTTTCTACTACGCCCCTCAGGTTTCCTCAGCATTATCTTCACAGCAGCAGCAAAACCACCAGCCTCCCCACCCACTTTATCTCCTCTTCTTGTACTATATATTGGGCTTATACAGTACTAAGCAATAGCAGTATTATTATTTCAGTAGTGCTATAAATATCTAACGTTTGCGAGATGAAAAAATTTAAATAAATAAAATTAGCCCATCTCATAAAAAACATCTGAGCACCACATGAACGCAGCACATTAGGGAGCCTGTGGTACTGTGCTCCCAAAACTGGATGCGATATTTCAAATAAGCACTCTTCATCTTTTCTTCACACACATTCACACTCACTCCATCAAAAAATTGGCACAGATTATCAAAATAAATACCCTGGAAGCTTGGCACTATGCAAAAAGGAAAATTCACATTTGGAAAGAAATCTTATAAAAACTATTGAATAATCTCTACTCCACGTGGTCCGTACTATTACTTATATACTATTTGCTGATGATGCTGTGTTGTAAAACCTCCGGATGACTTTACTACCACTGAAACAATAGATTTCCTATTCAAATAGACTTTTTTGTCCACAAACGTACATCAAAAGAAGTATCTAACAACTATGTGGCTAAGGATAGTGCTGTTGTCTGCATCTCTATAGTGCCTTTTGTATTTCATACCTTCTTCTTTTAAAGTGGTCCCACCAGTCTGTCCCGTTCAGAGATGCCCCTCTAGAATGCTGGCCACTGCCTGGTCCAGTGATGGGGCGGAAGAAGCCCTACTTTGGGCCGTAGACGGGCCTTGAAGCCGCTGTAGCTCCAAAATGCTATCAATAGCGCTCTGAAGGTGTTCGCTAAGCATGTTATCCTCTTGTATTGGTGGGGGGTGGTCCGGTGATGTATCCAAGCGATAACATTTTAATTTGGGAGCGCTTACTTCTCTGTTGTCTTTTATAGGGGCTTTTATTTTGAAATCCGGAGGCGGGACTTCCTCCGTAGACAGGTTCCCATTGGATACGGGTTGCAGTGCTTTGTTGGGGGTTTGAGAGTGACGACTGCTCCCGTTGGTCAATTGCCCCGCGTGGTTCCTTTTCAGTCCAGGGTCACAGGCTGAGTTGTGGACCACTTTCCTAGATCCAGATTCATGTTTGATGGTGAGACGGAGACCACCGCGGGAGCTAGAGCGGTACGTCCGAAGTCCAGGGGGGCGGTCCGAAAGTCTGGTCCACGAGGGGGGCGAGGGGGGGCTGTCACTCGAGGAGGACTGCGGAGGAAGGGGAGAGGGGGGAGAGGGAGGAGAGGGGGGAGAGGGAGGGGCATGGGACGGGCCTGAGGGCGAAGTTTCATCTGGGGAAGACGCTGATGAGGGTAAAGCTGTCATCACAGACTCTGAAGAGAAAAGAAATAAATACATGGTTATATTTTTAAATGTTGAAATCTAAAACAATCTAGAACAAATGAGTAGATTTGAGACATTTAAATAAAGGAATTCAAATTTGATAAAACACTGAACATGCTTTGACTTGAGCCCACAATACAATACATCTTCCGATACAGGGTCCACAGTAGGATACATAGACATATTACTATACATGGATACTGAAACTGTCCTAAACGTGTACTAAATGTATGTTTTTATTATGTAGATTGTAGATGTAGAACAAAATGTATATTCTCAATATCAGAACATAACACAAATATATATATTATATAATAAACAGATTCAGCCTTAATGCACTAGTCATCAGGTAAGTGTATATCTTGACAATTTATAATGAACATCACTATATACTGCTGTATAGATATCTTGACTACCTTTGACTCATTCCAATTTCTTAAAGCTCTTATATTGGCAGAGACACAAGACTTAGGAATTTACAACTTAATTAATTTCTCACATCTGCTGTTTAGGGACAGGGTTGTATTATCTTTAAATAATGCTCAGATGCCATTAAACTTTATGGTGAAAATAAACAACAGGAGGCAAGATTTACAACAGATTAAAAAGCTGAGGGGGCAAAATTTTGGTATTGGGGCTCCTGACCTGTCTCTCGACGCGTTCTCCGTCGGTCCTCTGCCAAAGTGAAGCGCTCGGCCTGAAGGAAGAGTCTCTCCAGCATCACCATCTCCGCTGACGGGCTGTCCTGCTGCGGAGACATCAGATACATGACACATACAGACTCTAGTGTGGGTTTAACTTTATAGCATAATTTAGATTTTTATAAGAACCATAAAAGACAATAATTTACATAACACAAACAACACATTTACACATGAGGCTCGGTGTAGGCTACGTTATTGCTCAGCCTTGTGTAGAATGTTCTACAGTATAGAAAAGTGACATAGTGCCCCTTTAACTATTAGTAGAGTTAAAAAGCTGACTCTTCACATATACATGTTTACATACCAGTGCTTCTCGGAGCAGTAGCTGCCTGTATTTGTTGACCATGTCCTTGGT
>KN480173.1:0-13214 GCA_000787095.1 Periophthalmodon schlosseri
CAAAAATGTGGGCACTACTTTTTCAGCTTCGATGTCGCTGGCCTCCACAAAATAGCCGAAACACTCCGTATACGAGCTCCACTGCTCCACATTTTCGTCAAAGGGGCCGACCGAGTCGATAACTCCCGCTATTTGCGCCTGGTTATACAGCTGTGCCACTTATTATGACTGTGTTACTCTTTCTAGCTTCCACCATCCGTGGCTAGAAGTCCCTTTCAATTTTATGCCGCTCCGTTCTTTTCTGCTCACAGCAAATAGTCCGCAAACCTTGGCGTGGTCCTGGGCAAAGGCACCGTCTATCACCTGAAGCACTGCGACCCGCAGCAAACTTCAGCAACAGCACCGTGACCATCTCAGGTTCAGACGTCCTCGTTGCCACTTTTGTTATATCTTCCCCATATTTCTTAGGTAAATATAATGAAGAGAAGGAATGCTGGAACAACAGAATTTATTGCCTAGTGGAGCAGGCATCAACACACACATATAGCACTCGGTGTAATAGCGCATTAATACCTTCAGTGTTGTGTGTTTAGTACTACGTAACTACAATAACAAGAGAGGCCCAAAATACATAACACTAACCACTTCTTTGATGATAGTGAGGTACAGACCTTAGCCAAAGAAAAGATGGTTTGAGAGGGGAGTTAAAGAAGAAATTTTTGTTAGGAAAGACAATCCATCTTTGAACAGGAATGGGGGCCTGAAACATCATCTATCTCCTATTTAAAACTCCATCCTCAGTCCTAGATCTAAACAAGGAAAACAGTAAGGCTAGCCAGTATGCTAATATCTAGTATGCTAATAGTCAGCACGCTAATAGGTGTGAGAGCACCCATTAGGGGCCTGAATGATTATGCTAAGTGTGACTCAGGCACAGTTCACATTTAGTGTAGCTCACTAGACCAAGCCAACAAACAGAAACTGTAAACAAACAGGTGTGTTAGCTTCAGTATAGTTAGCTCTTCCCTTCAGACAGATATAAGGCAGTGTCCAGCAGTAATCTGACCGGAACTGAGGTTTAGATGAGCAGCCAAACGTCTTCACTCTAAAACTTTTTGTCCAGAGACAGATTTTAATTTTTCTTTTACTATGGGTCAGATCTGGACGACTGAGGGATTATAAAACTAGATTAGGACTAGACTAGGACTAGACTACGGATTATAACAGGACTAGAGAATAAACCAGGTCGACAGCAAACAAGGACTAATTTAGGATTAAATTAGGACTACAGTGTGGACTAGACCAGGTCTGAATCAGGACTAGACCAGGTCTGAATCAGGACCAGACCGTGTCTGAATCAGGACTAAAGCAGGTCTGAATCAGGACTAAACTGGGTCTGAATCAGGACTAAAGCCGGTTAAGATCAAACAGAGACGAAACCAGGACTAAACTAGAACAAAAACCTGGATTAGAGTAATGGGCTGAACTAGAACTAAACCAGGACTTAAACTAGAGCAAAAACCACATCTACAGTGATCTGCACATATTATGAATAATTCCTTTATGATCATGCGATCTTTTTACATATTTCTGATACTTGTTTTTGTCCTCCTTTTCTCCTCTTTGCTCATTTAGATTTATTCATATAGTTTTGATCTGACTGCGCTGTTTTGTGTTGCAACTCCACGTTTTCACAAATGGCGCCATCTGGTGGAGAACCTGTCACTCACAACAGCATGTTCTGTGGTTTTATTAGATTTATTTAATCAGGTTATAATATTTATACTTTTTAAATTTTTGTGTCCCGATGGTAGTCCAGTTATCGCCTTTAAACATCTTATGTTGTGTCTTGGAGCCAGACACTTACCACCCACTTTGCAGCTAAATGAACGTGGTTAATGAAAGTGGATAGGCTGTTGGCGCAGATTAGCGGCACTCTGTCAGCGCAGGGCAGCTGTGGCTAAAACACTTTCTTACCGCCAAGTGTAGAAAGTGTCGAAAAATAGTCAACAACATTTATACTATTACCAGAGCAGGAAGTAACGGAATACATGCACCGAGAAGACGTATTCTGAATACTCGTTCTGAGAAATTGTGTTCTGGTACAGTACGTTTTCATTTGGTGGTATTCAGAGTACAGTTACTTTTCTAAACTGCACAGAATCAACGAGAAAACACAGCTCTTCCAATGCGCGCGCGTCCTTTACACTATTACACTAAGATAATACAACTCTGTGTAAAAGTATTCCAAGTATTCAGAACACAGTACTCTCTTGGACCATGTATCAGAATAAGTTACAAAATACATTTTGATGCAGTATTCAGTATTCTGTAACTAAATACATTTCGAAAATATTCTCCACATACCTGATTATTATCGATATGTTGCATTATTCTTTTAGATACGTTTCCTTCAAATGTTTTATGTTGTATTTGTCAAATTACATTCATACAACATATCAGACGTTTGGCAGGTATACTTTCACTTTATAACTCGGGTATTTGGGTAACTACTTTTTACTTGTACTTGAGTAATAATCCTGAGTAAATATTTTGGCTCCTCTTCACCTCTGCTGAAAACTGATCTGTGACAAATAAAGAAATCTGTCCCTTGTTGCTGGGGCCGCGCGTGTCTCCCTCCGCCGCTACAGCCAATCAGCGCTCAGCGCGTGCGCCATAAGAATCCATAATGTGCGTGCGTCTCTCCATCTTTACTACAGACGTCCACCATCTCCCTCCGAGACGGAGGAGCGACGTTTAAGTCGCTCTGCGCCTGTATAATGTGCACAGGGCCCTAAAGTGAGGAGTGTGGGAGGCGTAAGTGCGCGTGCGTGTATGCAAACCGCGTGCTGTTCGTTTTGAGTGGGATTTGAGCGGAATATGAGGCTGTGCAGACGCAGGGCTCCGAAATGGCGAAGGGGTCAAGTTATAAAAAGGCAACAGGCTTGATTTCCGGTTTGGAGAAGTTTGGACGCTGCCACACAATAAACTCCTGGAAGAAGTGGTGCTTTTACAAAGATAAATCATGTGTATAGATTCTAGAATAAATGAAAATAATAATAATTAAAAGAAAAAAAACAGCCATGAGAGTACACTTCCTTACACTTTGGACAAGAGCCTTTGGACACTGTTGGCTGAACTACGGTCATAGCTGTTGCGTAAGGCACGTGCCTGTGTGGTGACATCTGCCTGGCCCTGGGCAGCGGTGCGGTGTGGCGGGAGTGACCGGGTAAATGTGATTTTATTGTGAAATCCCTCCGCGCTCAGAGGAAGTGCACCCGCTGCTCGGTCGGAGTCTTGACGTGCCGCTGGCGCTGCTGATGGCGGCGGAGGGAGCGCAGGGAGGAGGGCAGACGCTCCAGACCAGGCCCCGCAGTCACATACCGACCCGAGCCGCGCACCCCGGCCGACACACGGAGCAGCAGAGCCCGCAGAGCTAAGCCGCACAGCCCGGTCCCATGGATAGGTGATGTAGGTGAGTATGTGCACAGGAAACGCTATGCTTAGTTCTGGGTACACCACCAGGACGCGCGCACGGGGACACATGCATGCGCAGTGAATCAAAATGGTGCCTATCTGCTTTAGTCTGGGTTTAGCTCCGGTTTAGTCCTGGTTATTATTTATTGCACGCAGATGATCTCCTCTTGACTCGGACTTTACGCATTTGATTTATTAGAGTGGATCCGGTCTGAACCGTGGTTTACTCCAGTGTGTAGACCTGGTTTAGACCCGATTCAGCCTGGTCTAGATCTGGTTTAGACCCGGTCTAGTTTAGGTCACACCTGTCGTGTGGTGGGGACACAGCAGTGACATGTTGTCGGTCTGGTTTTCTCTCTGTGCGCGCGCCGCAGTGAAATTCGCGCCACTCGAACTTGGCCCAAACGCTGTCGCATTCAACAAATTACAGGACAACAGGCGAGAATCCAAGTCTGTCTTATCTACTCCTCCGATTTGCTTCAGTTTTGATTTATTTATGTATGTATTTTGTGGTTTTATATCTTGTACATCCCCAGTGAGGTTGAATGATCTTCTCAAACTATATATTAAAGGTGCACTATGTGACTTTTCTGGTGGGGGATGTTATTGCTTTGCCTGCAATGTTGCACAGTATGGCTTTAAACGTATTTGGCATTTGTTCAATTAAACGTGTTTATTGCAAAATATGAAAAAAAATAAAATAATAATAATCTTGAAAAACATGCATTCTTACTGAGAGCGGGGTCGCCTTTCCACAGATCCGACCTGCAACTTGGCCTGATGGCGTCACCTGCTTGTCACCATGGAGTTACTTAAGTTTAATGCCATACTATGGGACATTCCAGGCAAACAATAACATCTCCATGCAGACAAGCAGGTGCCTGTGCCCCCACCTGAAAAGTTCCATAGTGCAACTTTAAGTTCTTACTGTCTTGAATGTTTGAGACTGCAGTCCTAGTCTTGGTTTAGACATGGCTGGTTTGAAACTGTTTTATCTCTGATTTCAGTAGGTTCAGCATTAATCCTTATTAAGTCCAGTTTTAGTGCTGGTTTAGTCCTGGTTTAGTCCTTGTGTAGTCCGGTTTTATTCTTAGTGAAGTCCTGGTTTAGTCCTGGTTTATTCCTTGTGTAGTCCTGGTTTAGTCCTTGTGTAGTCCGGTTTTATTCTTAGTGAAGTCCTGGTTTAGTCCTGGTTTATTCCTTGTGTAGTCCTGGTTTAGTCCTTGTGTAGTCCGGTTTTATTCTTAGTGAAGTCCTGGTTGAGTCCTGGTTTATTCTTAGTGAAGTCCTGGTTTAGTCTTCGTTCGTAAAGTGCATTCTTTGTTTCATTCGTTGCCCAAGTCTTTGCTGTTTGGGGTGAATCTCAATCAGGACTGTGCTAAAGCCTGTCATTGTCACTTTTATCAATAAAGCTTTGTGTTTTTTATTTTTTTCAGTTGGCGTACGTCCTGCTCCTCGCCACCAGCTGCAGACGTCATCCGGCCAACAAACAAGCTCCTCGATTAGTCCTGGTTTAGTCCTGGTTTAGTCCTGTTTTAGGCATATTGATCTGGTCTTGATTTGGACCTAGTTTAGACCTGCTTTAGCTATTGCTGTTTTTTTATATTCAGAGACCTGAGGAAGGTCAGAGGGACCGAAACGTTGTATTAATAAAAGTGAACCAAGAGTGAGACAGTGTGCGGGAGTCTTCTTAACCTTATATTCAGTTAACAACAAATTTTCCTCACTAAAATTCTATAAACATAATAAAAGGTGAGGATTTAGATTTTGAGCTGCTTCGATATACAGCGGAGGCCTAGCTAGGGCCTTTAGCGGTCCGTTAGCGGTCCGCGCGGGAGTAGCCGTAGCCGTGGCGTAGAGTAGCTGCAGGAGAAGCGGGGGTGTGATGGAGTACCACTCCGGTGGTAGCCTGCCCCTGCTGGGGAGACCGCGCTACTGCCCCGGTGCTAACGCTAATGGAGGCTACCTGTGTGAGACCGGACACTGCTGCGGGGAGAGCGGCTGCTGCACCTACTACTACGAGCTCTGGTGTAAGTGATGAACTAATAATAATAATAATAATAATGATCGTAATAATAGTAATAATAATAGAAATAATGCATTTGTTTTATATAACGCTTTTCCAGATGCTTTACACTTTCATCCATTATCAGGGTTCCCACGTTTCCTGGAAAATCTGTAAAACCTGGAAAATAATTGGCCTGTTTTCCAGACATTGAAAAGGAGAAAAAAGGCCAAATGTCCTGGAAAATATATATTTTGTCCTTGAAAACACCAAAATGCAAGAAGTTACAATATATACAACATTTCTTGGGGGAGGACCGACAAACCCACCCACATCTTTTTGTCTCACCTGTTTGGCAGGATCTTAGTGTCACATACGGGCGTCCCTTATTTTGCTGTGTTATAAAATGCAACACTAGACTCACAGAAGTTTCTTTCAAATTCACAGAATGAATCGTGAATACTTCTTTATTCTAAGTGTTTGGGTTCACATGTGTTCTGTCTCATTTGATTTCTACCAGAAAATATTTTGTGTCATCTACAGAACAAAATACAGTGTGTTTACCTGGATGTAGAATTCATTTGCAATAATTGTGGATTTTTGATACAGCTTTAGAATAAACCTTTAATATAAAAACTATGTAAAAAGAGGGGTAATGACTAAAAAATTATTTCAAGCAAACTGTGGGAACCCTGATTTTTCAGTCACTTCATACTCAGTGTTAAAGTACTGCAAGCTACTGTAGCCACATCTGCCCTGGGGCAGATAGAGATGCACTGATCCAGTACTGGTATTGGACATTCACTCAGATACTGAAGATGTTGCTGGATCGGCTTCCAGATATTGTTTCTGCTGATATTATGATTGATAATAAAAAAATAATAATAATACAATTTTAAATACAATTTAGGGATATCAATTTGAAACTTCTGCTGTCGTTTACTCGCATAAATGTAAGAACAAAATGTATTACAAAATGTGAAGTTTTTTATCATGTGATTATTTTTGGGACATTCAAAACAGACACATGAAAAGAGCCAGGTTTGAATGTCTTACTTCTTTTTGTCATATTAGATACTAAAAACACACAGAGGGGATTTTGGATCTTATTAAGTTTTTGAGTAAACTTGATCACCTAATTTTTTGGAGTTAAAACTTGAATAAATCAAAATCTTGTTAAGTCCCAGATTGTGAAGTTTGGTGTGTGTAGGTGCTACTTTAAGGCCTGATCCTCGTGCAGCGTCGACAGTTTTGTTACTTACATATGAAAGCTTGTGTACTGACAGACCAAACCAGATTATTAAAGTGCATTAGTGGCACCAATCTATCCAGTTTTGCATGTCCTTCTAATGTATTCCATTTTTGGGAAGCAAAATAAGGGCTGAGTGAAAGAGTGAATCTACAGGTTTAAAGTAGAGGTTGAAGTCTGTGTGTTTATTATATCTTCAGAATCTAGAGCAGAAAGAAAGTTTTCTTGAACAGTTTCTTTTCTGTGATTCGGTGGGTGTTCGGGGGTGTGCTCCTCAGGGTTCTGGCTGCTCTGGACCGTTCTGATCCTGTTCAGTTGCTGCTGTGCTTATCGCCATCGCAGAGCCAAACTCCGAGTCCAACAGCAGCAGAGACAAAGAGACATCAGCCTGCTCGCCTATCAGGGAGCCTCCTCTTTCCCCTCCTCCATGCTGGACCTGAGTAAGAACCAGGACCAGGACTGAACCGGAACTAAGCCAAGACTGGACCAAGACTGGACCAAGACTGGACCAAGACTGGACCAAGACTGAGCCAAGACTGAGCCAAGACTGAGCCAAGACTGAGCCAAGACTGAGCCAAGACTGAGCCAAGACTGAGCCAAGACTGAGCCAAGACTGAGCCAAGACTGAGCCAAGACTGAGCCAAGACTGTCTTTCTGTGTACAAAACTGTAACGTATGATGTAGTTTGAATGAGGTAGAGGCTCTAAGTTGGTGGTTAGCTGGAGATGGTATGCACAGAAGGCCGTGATAGACCAGGACTAGACCAGGACTGAACCAAGACCACTACAGAACTTAAGCAGGACCACACCAGGACTGTACCATATCTACTACAAAAATGAAACAAGACTGAACCAGGATTTAAACAGGACAACTTTGGGACTACTCCAGGATTAAACCAGGACTAAACCAACATTGAACCAGGATTAAACCTGATCTGAAACAGGGACTAAATCAGGACTGGACCAGGACTGAGCCAGAACTAAACCAGGCTTAACCCTCTCTATCCCTCTTCCTCCTCAGGTTTTTTGGCGTCCCTGAAGTTGCCGTCTTATGAGGAGGTGGCGGCGCAGCCCTCCACCCCTCCTCCCCCGTACAGCTCCGTGTTCACTGCACCTCGGTATCCCCAGCCCCCCCGCACCACCGACCCCCACCTCCTCACCCAGCACCCAGGGACCCCGCTCCACCGTCCCCTGCAACCTCTGAGCGACGGGCCCTCCTCGCTCAGCTCCGACAACAGGTAAGAGATGCACACTGTTAAAACATCTACACTGTTTAAAATGCCTGCTTCAGAATATCTGCACTTTTACATATTCCTGTTAAACCTGAGAAAAAAAATACAAGTTCAGTGTTAGCACGTGTTTGGGACAAACATTGGCCAGTAAATCTCATTACACCAGTTTATAAACCAAAATGGTATATCGACAAAACCAATATCTTGGAACCGATATCCGATCCATCAGTATCTGATACCAGTGTCGTATCGTTCCCGACTCATAAGATGCAAATATGAATTTTGCACTGTTTTATTAGAGCATTTATTAGAGAAATAGACATTCACAAATCACTCCAAATACAACTTCAGAGGGTAAATGAGAAGGAAACAACTATAACCTGGTTAAAAGGTTTGTTTAAAGGGCCCATCACAAACAGACCTGGAGTTGTGTTTTGTTTCATTCACACATGTTTAACACACAAACCCTGCATATTTAGGCTGAGTTCTCTCAAACAGAACTCTAGATAGCTACAGTTTTTGCTTTGCAAGCACAAAGCCAATGAGATCGTATGTGGTTTAACAGGAAGTCTATTTCAGGAAGTCCGTCATGGTTGCAAAACGCTTAACCACCACTACAACCAGTTCATTGTAATTCTTTGCAGAAGTATGGCACAACATCATAATAATCACCATAGCAACTTAGCATTCAATATATGAAAGCTGGAACAATATATTTTGGGACTCAATATTTATCGTAGGGACTTTTTCTTTGCAAAATTGGGGAGAGTTTTGTTATTTTTGTTGTAATAGCCCAAGATTTGAGCTGTAGAGTGTTGAATAAGTCACTTCTATGGCTAATTATTGCTTCAGTCGGTTGTTTATCTATCGCAGCTCAGGCCTTTTGAATGACACTGTTTATTTAAAAATGTTTTATTGGGATTATCTTGCTTTATTTAATGGTATAAAGTAGTTTCAATATTATCGTTTATTGCAATACGTCTATAAAGCAATATATCGTGCTGCAAAATGTGTTATCATAACAGGCCTTCTTACCCCAGTATGAAAAATCATCAAAATCATTCTGTATAGATCGATATTCTACAGTGTTCCTATTGAAGATGATTTAAAATCTATCTGAAATGTCATGTGTTACATTAAGACTAAAGCCCGCCACACACTACAGGATCATCTGCCTGATTTAGGACCTTATGTGTTTCTCCCGGCTGCATCTGCAGCAGAAGTGCAAAGCTCTGACCTTTGGAACGCTTTAGAGTCTCAGAGTGAGTTGTTTTACTGTAGACAGGAAACAGCTGATGCAACATGACTTTTAGCTTGTGGTGTGCGGTTGCTTCTCTGCCATATCTGCACTGTTTGTGCTCGAGGATCGTATAGCACAGTTGGTACACAAAGTAATTCAAAGTGCTTTACAGAATAAGAAAGACATTAAAATCGCAATACAAACAAATCAAAGCATAAATTATTACAAATAATCATCATAAAATGAACATTAAAAGCAAAGAGGCAGAATAAAAACCTTTCAGTCAGATGCACAGCTAAACAGAACCGTTTGGAGCCTGGATTTAAACATTGTCAAAGTAGAGGCCTGTCTCACATCTTCAGGAAGACTGTTCCAGGTTTTATTTGCAGAAAACTGAAACGCTGATTCCTGGTTTAGTCCACACTCTGGGCACCAGCAGGAGGCCAGGACTAAACCAGGACTAAACCAGGACTAAACCAGGACGGCAAAGCTCCACTCTGATCTCTAAACTTTGTGAAAAGTGAAGAGTTATATAAACTCATCGTGGTGACTAATTTGTAATTGTTTTTAATCATGTTTTATCATATTGTGTATTTTGTTTCTGTCTTTAGCTCCAGCTGCTCCTGTGACTCCTGCTGCCCATCCTCCCCGTGTAGCTCCTCTCTCTCAGCGCCTGTTACCTATGAGACGGACACAAGCCACACCTCCACGCCCAGCGAAGCCACGCCCCTTGCTCTGGACTCCGTCACCATGGAGATGATCAGTGCAGCCGCCACTCGCCTGGAGCTGCCCCAGGACAAGACGGACGACTCTGCCACGGTCACCATTTTAATTGAGGAAACCAATCCGGTAGCCGCAACAGAAAGTGTCACTGTTGTTGCTACCGGATCCGCGTCACCATTGGAAACAATAGCCTCGCCCAATTCGGATGCTACGTTTCCGATTGGGATTACACCACCAATAAAGCAACAACTGGACATCAAAACAGTTACAACCAATCCAACGTCTTGTCCTCAGAGCACAGAAAATTCAAAATCCAGCTCACCAACGACTAGCCCTCCAGCTAGCTTAAACGTAACAAGAACTTTTGATAGCACCACCAGCCACAAACAGCCAAGGACTCTTAATCTAATACTAGACTCTATGGGCGGGAACACGGACACAAACCCTAGTTTAGTCCCGATTTCGGTCTCCCCACAAAATCCAAACAGACCTATTTTATCTGATGAGACTTGCACCTCCAAATCAGATTCCAAAATCCAAAAGTCAACTCCAGAAACTACTCCCGCCAACTTATCTCCCACAAGGACTTTACATTTATTTGCCGATCCAGTTGCCACAAATTCTGACCAGCCTATTATCCCTTCACCTCCAAGCCAAGGAATTTCCCATTTTTCTACCAAACCAGCTGGAGAATCTTCAGAATTAGACACAAAAACACCTAATATCACACAACAAAATGATAAAGTTCCGTATTCCGTCAAAGGGCCAAGCAAAACTGCGGGAATTACAAGCCCAATACCTATAATTGACGTTGACGTTACTAACAACCATCAAGACACCTTTGGGTCTTGCAAACTAACTGCAGAACTGGTGAGATCAACAGAAATGGTAGCTATAAATGTTGACCAAAAAAGTGATAACATAGATACAAGCACTTTACAAAATTCAGGTATTTTGCAGGCACCCAAAACATTGCTCAAACTTGCTTCTTCTCTCCCAGAAATTGCAGACAAACTTGAATCTACAGTTACAACACAAGCTAAAACACCTACCCCAATTCCTGAAATGCAAAATTTAACTGAAAAGCCAAGTTCAACCGACGCAGATTCAAAAATTCAGTCTCCGACAGTTAGCCAAACTCAAGAAATCGCCACAATTTCCCCAGTTTCAATATCCATGCCAGATCATGCTAACTTGGACTGTTCTGTTTTACCATTATCCCAAGATGTTGCCTCGAAGGAGTTGAGTTGCCAAGAAAGCATTGCATCAAATTTGCATTTTTACAAAGAAGACCCAAGTTTTAACTTAGAAGCTAAGTCGGACTTAACCTTAGCTTCAGATATTCTTTGGTCGACGTTTGATAGAAAAACTGCAAATTTGTCAGATGAGAAAACTTTGTCGAAATCGCTCCCAACGGAATCCGCATCGGGTTTAGGCGTACCCCAATCGCATAGCCTTAATTTGCAACATTCTTTCACAAATTTGCCAGTCAAAAATGAAAATTCAAATTCTTTTTTCCCTGCAATTACAATTCAAGCAGATCCTCCGTCTTTCGCAACCTCGCCTTCTTCACCTTCCTCAATACCTTCGCCTTCCCTTCCCTCTCCACCGGGTTCCATGTTGCTGTTGGACCCTCTTGCTGCTCTCCACGTGTCCGAAAAAAGCGGCACGTCTTCGGGTCACGCTTCGTCTCTGTCCCCCTCTCCGCGGAACACCCAGTCTCCGCCCAAACAAACCCTATTCTCGCCGTGCGTAGACATTTTTGAACCCGTAAACCCCAACTGGGACGACGAAGAGTCCGAGGAGCAAGCTGACGAAGAATACTGCGAAGATAGCGACGTAGCAGCGGACGAAAGCCAATACCGACACAGAAGGTTAACGGGAGATTCGGGTATTGAAGTTTGCCGTTGCCGAGTTGAAGACGAAGACGACGATGACGATGAAGATGAGAAGGAGGAGCTAAAACAAGATGGCAGCAAAGATGGAGGAGAAAAGAAGTTATTCGTAGGCAGTTCAGAGCTTCACGACAGCGTGGATTGTCCAGTGAGGAGCCAAAAGGGCGGAGACAACATAAGTTTGTGTAACACGGAAACGACGCAGGGTTCAGATGAGAAAGTGGTGATTTCTGTTGAAACAGTGTAATTTGGAAAAACAAAGGCACGATATGATTGTAAATGAGGGATTCTTTATCGGATTCATGGGAAATGGGAAAACAACAATATTAAATGAGTTTAATTAACAGTTTAATCTTGATGAGTGGATATTGACTAGTCTAGAAATTATAAGTATTGTTGGTCACTTAAAATGAGAGATGGGAAGTACTGTCAAGAAAAACTACTACTACTACTACTACTGTTCCTATTACTACTACTACTTAGACCTGTCATGATAACAACTTTTGAAGCAGGATATATCGCTACAGAGAAAAATCGCGATAATGCATGATAATCCCAGTGAACCATTTTTAAATAGACTGTTTCATTAAAAGACATGAGCAGCAACAAATAAACAGTAGAATTTACCAGTAATTAGCCAGAAAAAGGACTTATTCACCCTCTACAGCTTAAATCTTATCATATTACAACAAAAATACCCCAAATTTTCCAGTTTGGCAAAGAAGAAGAACTCACAATAAATATTGAGGCCCAAAATATATTGATCCAACTTTTATATATTGAACGAGTCGATGTAGTGATTATTGTGACAGGCCTCTTACTACTACTACTACTACTACTACTACTACTACTACTACTGGCAAGTAACTAGACAAATCCACCCAGTTCAAGAATCTTAATTCTAACAATTTAATTTTGTTTCCATTATAATGAAAAATTAAATATTTTAAAGAATTTTGCCTTGACCTGTCACTTGCCAGTATATCAAGTGCTTTTTCTTTAAGTGCAACAATATGTATTTTTTATTGTAGTCAAACAGATCTACTTAAGTCCAGACACAGATTTAGTTCAAGCTGTTTTAAGTTATTGGTTTAATATTGTTGTTTTTTCCATAATTCAAGTGTGTTCATTTGCTCTGCTGTTATATTTGCATCTATAATTTTCTTTTTGGTTTGGTTATTTAAAAGTCATAGGTTTTATCAACCAAAACATGTCAAGTAAAAATGGAAACTCTCTTTTACGAATTCACTGACCTGAATGAACATTATAGAAGTATATCGAAGTATTCTCGAATTCTGGTTTGTACAAAAGGTGTAACACGAGGCAAATACAAGACACATATCAAACTGTAATCAATACATTTCTAAAAGCGTAAAACTTTGATTCTCAAACTTGCCACTTTCTAGGTTCCAGATATTAAGGTGTAAACCAGGTCTGAACCAGGACCACAGACT
>KN480177.1:0-16188 GCA_000787095.1 Periophthalmodon schlosseri
TATGCAATTACAAAAAGAAATGAAATAAAACTACTACTTCAGCTGCCACAACTACTACTACCTTTACTATTTCTACTACTACTACCACTACTACTACTGCTACTGCTACTTCTGCTACTACTATTACTACTACTACTTCTACTGCTACCTTTACTACTACTACTACTAACTACTACTACTACTACTACTAACTACTACTACTACTACTACTACTACTACTATTACCTGTACTGCCCAGTGTGGAGCGTTTGATTCTGTCTCGTTGTGTAACAGGTGCAGAGCCTGAGGAGCTTAATCCCCGCCTCCCAGCAGCACGTGTGAGGCCCCACATTATCACCCTATTAGTGTGACCCTGAGTGAGGCCCACTGCCCCCCAGCCCACTGCCTCCAATCCACTGCCCCCAGCCCACTGCCCCCAGTCCACTGCCCTCTCCTGTCCACACATCCCAGCAGCACTTACAGATAGTGATATGTGTTTTTGCATATGTATGTTTATGTATATACCATATATGGCTGGAGTTGGCGGCTGGCTCCTCGTTCATCATGTCACTACAAACATCTGGGAAAGTGCTCGTAGAGAGAAAGGCCCAAATCTGGAGCAATGACTTGTTTAGTGTGGAGCCTGTAGTGAAAGTGGTTGATGGTTCTATTCTGTCTCGTGTGAGGAGACCCTGTGGTCCTGTGGTCAGCTGTTATTTATGTTGCATATTGTTGGTGATTTGTAACTTCTGTAGTGGAGGGTTATTGCTCTGACTTGAATATTCCACAGTGAGGCACACACTCTCGCTGTACTCAAATGCAGTTCTTTAATAGATTCTTGTCTGTTTTCAGCGTCTGAAGACCACAGTGTGCTGGCCGCTGCTTCTTGGAATACCTCCAGTGATGGTAAGTGAACACACATGCACACACACATACACACTCACACACATACATACACACACACACACACACACATACACACGTACACACGCATACACACACACACACGCACACACACATGCACATACACACACACATACACACACAGTCATAGTAAAAAGTTTAGTCTGATTTCATGTCAGACAGTGAGAAAAAAGTGTATGTGTCTTTTTATATAGTGTATGTAAACATCTGGTTTTAACTGTATAAATCTTCCTGGAAACAACTGAAGCGTTTCCAGATCATCAGCTCCATCGTGTTTCCTCGTCTGGACTCCGCTCAGACACAAAGACCCTTTACACTGACCCCAGTCAACCTCACATTTATGTATACTTTTATTTATCCCTTGTGTAGTTTACAGCTGAAGGCATCGTCTCTACTACCACATCCACACCACAACAAACTAACTTTAAATCAGTCCTGTTGTGCCTGTGTCTCTATAGTTCTAATCTCTGACACCTGTGGATCATTATGTTATAATTTACCCATTTTAAATCACAATATTCATCTAAAACGACTTAATTAAAGAAACAAGTCCGCTGACTTCTGCATTAGAAAACTGCGGTGCCCAATGGGAGCTGACGTCACCGTAAACGTCATCGCAGCAAAGCGCTGCATGCTGTCGGCGCCCCCTATGGATAGTTGCACATCACACTAGCGAGCAGCACATTTTTTTTCATTTGTACCAAAATGACTACGCGACACTGCCAAATCCTACGAGTATCACCGATTAATAAAAATAAATAAAATAAAACTGGAGAAGAATATTCCAGGCAAAAGCATTTAACATCTCCATGGAAACGAGCAGATGGCGTCTCCGTATTCAACCATCTGGACTCAAGACAGTAGTTTTTGAGGAAGATGGAGGAGAGTCGTCCAGAGAAAGACTCTGGTGACCAGTCGTGTTTGTTTAAAGCTTCGTACTTTAAACCAGATGATCTTCCACACAAATTACACTGGCACTTTTATTTTCCACAACATGAAATATGGAGCCAGACAGAGACAGAGACAGTGTCTCACATCTGTCACTTTAAACTCAGCATTTGCTTTTTATCTGAGGCAGAGCGAGTGCACTGGAGACTCTGCACTCTGAGCACAGAGCCGTTTGGAGCCGTTTGGAGCCGTTTGGAGCCGTTTGGAGCCGTTTGGAGCCGTTTGGAGCCGTTTGGAGCTGTTTGGAGCTGTTTGTAATAGACCAGACTCACATGGGGGTGTGAGTTGGTTTGTTGGTTTATTAATTGTAAATATCTAAATGGTCAAATATGAAACTGGGACAAAAGGAGAAGAGATTGTAACAGACACACAGATAAACAAATGAACTAGTTATAAGTATCACACAGCAGCTGTGTGTCTCTAAATATTGTTACTCAAGTAGAAGTAAATGTACACATTACTACTGCTACTACTACTACTACTACTACTACTACTACTACACTACCACTACTACTACTACTACTACTACTACTACTACTACTACTACTATGACTACTTCTACTACAGTTTATAATTGCTTAGAAACATTTTAAATCAAATATTACCAAATTAATAAAATAATTGTAGTATATGATCTGAAGGCTGGTGGTTCGAATCCCGCTCTCGACATAAACATCACTGGTTGAGCGGTCAGATCCACTGACCCACAGGTTGGCGGTGTGATTCCAGCTCCCACAGATGAATGCTATCGTTGTGTCCTTGGGCAAGACACTTAACCTCCCTCATCCCCCAGTGTCTGTGTACACTGGTGTGTGAATTAATTAACATTTTGTTTCTGTAGCTTTTTAAAATGTTCATCACTGAGAATAACTCCAGCTCTGCCTCTGTGACTAAATCCAAAATTGTTGTATTGTTTATAATACAGCGCTGATGGTGGCACATCAGCGCTGTATTATGTGTGTGTTTTGGGGTTCTGGGGTTCTGGGGTTCTGGCGTTGCGTAACATGCCCCACAGTGAACATGTCCACGGGCCTTGTTGTGGTCGCGGGGGCAGGCTCTGTTTACATATCACAGCGTTTGATTGGACCAGGGCAGAGCGAGCTGATGACAGGGAAACATTTAACCCTCTGCCACATTAAAGGGACGGTCTGCAGACGACAGGGACACATTTAACCCTTTGCCACATTAAAGGGACGGTCTGCAGACAGGGGGCAGTCACACAAAATGGATGCAGTGTTCAGACATGGGGCAGGTTTGTTTAATCTCATCATGTGTCTGGTAAAAGGGACTTGGCTTCTCGATGGCAGTAGCTCATTGGTAGAACTTCTCCTGCTCTGATCTTGAAGTGCAGTGGTTTGAATCCTGCTCTCGATGCTTTTGTTGTGTCCTTTGGTAAGACGCTTAATCCCCTTCGCCCCTAGAGTCTGTGTACACTGGTGTATGAATGTGTGTGTAAGTGGTTCCTCTTGTAAAGCACTTTGAGCCTTGAAGGTTGAAAAGTGCCATTTAAATGTGACTATTTATATATTTTCTGTAATGTTAATTTCACTTAAGTGTCTAGGTCTTAAGTTATTTCTATTCCCCGTATAATTGTTATAGTTTAGTTGGTAAATCTGTTCACCCACCATCCAAAAAGTTTGCCAGTTCAAACCACAGTGATGATTCCGACTCTGTGTGACACCTGTATAAATGTGAGACTGAACAGTTCAAATGTTCTGTATTATTAGTTATTGACTGAGTTTTATTAAATGTCAAAATTAATGTCAAAACAAATCGTATTTACAACATTTCCAAACTCAACATTTTCAGATATAATAATAATAATGATGATAATGATGATAATGATAATAATAATAATGAGGCAACCAATCTGCACCATCAGTCCCTCCCACCACCACCAACTCACACACACATCACTGTCACACTAGGCAATGTGGGTGTTGCACAGATTTGTGGCTCCTGGTCAGGGGCGAAACTCTCAGTTTGGTCTGGGGGGGACAATAAATCTATGGAAATTAGAACTATCCTTCGAAGGGAGTTGTAACAATACCTAATCATAAATTCAATAACTATGTTATTATGATGAGGCTATTATTAGCCTACTAGCGAATATTTGCCATTTGAAAAAGGAAAAGGTCTTCAGTAAACAGTTTCATTTATTTACAAATAAGATATGTGTGCAACTGTACAAAATACTGCCGAACAATATGAAAATATGAAAACAAATTCAACACTTAATTGTTCTAACAACTCCATGTAAGCCACTCCATGTTTTTTTCATTAGATTTAGAAAAAAAAAAAAAATCAAATATCAAAGTGGTAAATGTTTTAAACACATTTTAACAGAACACAAAATCCAGTGTGTCCCATTAATAGAGGAGATTATGGAGGCCCCCCATAATCAAGACTTCTCCCCCACAGATATTAGTCTAAAACAAGCTGAACAATAGATGCTTGTTTAACATTGACAATAACATATAAAAGTAACTATTGTTAAAAAGGACCATTTAAAGATTAAATAGAAGCACTACATCTAATTTTTACTCCAACCATTTTTTGAAGTGAAAATAAATGGCAAATATAAAGCAAAAATATTATTCAAGCTTTTAATCAGGTTATGACTATAATTCCTTTATTAAAAACAGGTAGACTATGTGATGTCTGTTTAGTTATAACTCAAAACTAATGCGCAAATGAACAGAGCGTGCACAACTGAAGCTCACGTGGACATACACGCGCTTAGTTCACTTTTGTTTTCTCCATTTATGGCGATTCATAGTAAATGCAGCGCTGCGGAGCACGTGCTTTTTGTTTTGATTTAAACGATTTTACTCTGCGGTTACCTGAGCAAAGGAGGATGATTATGGCGCATTTTACACAGACTCATTTGGACTCTGCATCTTTACGCACAGGCGTAATATATTTACTACACCACATTTACCTGGGAAATACACTTTTACCAGGACCGAGGAGGAGTTTTTTGATGGAGTTTGGTTCATATTATGTGTTTGGTTTCAATTTTACGCGTGAGCGCTGCAGACTGTGACTGAATGTGGATATTATTAAGCACAACACTTTGACTTTGAGACACTGTTTCTTCAACTCTTCTGTTACCGGTAAGAAAATACATTGCACTTTTGGCACTTGGCACAGTTGTTAAATCCCAATGGGTAAAACCTGAGTGGTGGCAGCATTTGACGTTTTATCTCAGAACAGCCCAGTCACACTGACTGTCCAGAAGCATCTTATGAGTTCAGATATTGTACCTCGCCAGCGTAAACTCATTGTTTCCTTCTGGTATTGTGTCCTAAATTTCTAAACCAAAACGTATAAACTTACTTGACATGAGCGTGGTTAAAGTTTTGCAACAGCTGCGCCTCCTTCCTTTTCAGGATCCCGTGCCTACGACATTAAGTGATATATATTTACTCGTCAAAGTCTATAACATTATATATAAACTATATATAGTTTAGTAACTTACTCTGCGTTTTGGCGGACTATGACCTAAAATCCACTGCTTTTTCGCCATGTTTGGACATTACTGTGAACACGTGACACGTTTGACATAAAGTAAGGGAGCAGAATAAGAAAACTGAATTTCTTTCATTGATACTCACAATGAGGCTTTATTGGCATTAGCTTAATAAATGCCAAACACATTTTTGCCGATTTTCTGTCTCTTTCGCGCGAAAAATGACAGCCCTGACACCCGCGTGCATGTCGTTGGAGCAACGGACTAAACCAATGTGTAACAACAGGGAGGGGTGGATCGGTTTTTCATTTTTTCTCATAATGACAGTGAACTGTGTGGATACTGTATACATTCTAATATATAAATAGGTTTTACCATAATTCGCTATTTTTTATAAAGCGTTAATGCAAGGGGAGGAGGGGACAACAAGAGGGGAGAGGGGGGGGACACTAGTCAGCAAAGGGGGGGTCCGGACCCCCCTGTCTCCCCCGTGATTTCCGCCTATGCTCCTGTTGTTCCCAGCGGTTTCCCATCCAAGTCCTGACCAGGCCCGGCCCTGTTTAACTTCTGAGATCTGGCAGGCCGGTATGGCCGCACAAATGTGTATATACAAAAGCTGCTCCCTGCCTCCTGCCCCTGCCCACCTCCTGCCCACCTCTTGCCCATCTCCTGCCCCTGCTGCTTTTACTGAACACACATGAACTAAACACGCATGGACTGAACACACATGAGATGAAGCTGAACACTAGAGCCATGTGACGGGTCTCATATCGATCGATCACTTTTTGATTTGATGTTCAGAGATCAGAGACCAGAACAGACTTGGAGGATCGGCCTTGGACCTCTGCTTTACATATGAATATCAGTCCCGATTAAAATTGTATTAATGGCACAGTCTCATTTAAAAACTGTTTTTAATAGTACATCCAACATTTCCTGATTGCTGTGTTGATTGAAGATACAGTACGTAACTTTCTGTGGCATGTCACTGTGTGATTCCATGGAAATAGAAATTTAAAGTCATACTACGGAACATTCTCCATGGAAATAGATGAGTTTAATGCCATACTGTGAAATATTATAGCCAAAGGAACAACATTATCCATTTCCAGACCAAGTAAGAGTCAGGTTTGTGGAGATGCAAGCTCAGAGTAAGGACACATGTTTTTCAATGTTTTTCAATGTTTTTCAGGGCAATAAACACTATTTTTGTCTATTTAAAAACTGTGGCTTTAAAGTTTAGATGTTTCTGGTCCCTCTGTGGAGATGTGTCCTCTGGACCTGTCCATCTGTGACCGTCAGGATCAACCATCTTACAGTGAAGCCAAACTACTGACCTCTGAGTATTGACATTACTGCAGTGTATCTGTCTGTCTCTCTGCCTGTCTCTCTGTCTCCCTGCCTCTCTGCCTGTTTCTCTATCTGCCTGACTCTCTGCCTGACTCTCTGTCTCTCTGCCTGTCTGTCTGAAGCAGACCCTTTGCTGTAAACCTGCTCTGGGTGTATGTTCTTTGATCCTTCACTTCCTCATCGTTTCTTCTTCTCTCAGGAGCCATTTCTTCTTCTTCTCATGACATTTGAAGTGATTGTAAATCTAAACTAAATCAGAGGAGACAGACTGAATTAAAAAGTCTGATTTTTAAACTGGTCGAGTAAACAAGCTATGAAAAGACCAAGTCACACAGATTATTGGCAGACACTACTACACACAGGAATGTACACACACACACACAGGCACACACACGCACACACACAGTCAGCGTTTATTTGGTCTCAGTCTGATGTCAGTCACTACAGTGACTATATCGACTTAATGTGACTTTCTTTGCAAAATGAACTAGTTCTTTTTTTCATGTTTAAAGTTGAGGTGATACTCGATATCGACCGATCCCAGAGCAGAGACTGAAACTAAAACAAAATGAGACAAAACTGATCCAGACGTGTTATGTAACTGTTTATCTGGAGTAACCACAAAACAGCTTTGTGTAAATAAACGGTCAAATATTCTGAGACATTTTGAGTGACTACGACCTGTAAACTCATTACATCAGTTTAAATGTGCAACAGGATATCGACTGAACCAATATTTGGAAGCCAATATCTGATCCAGCTAATTCTTCAGTATCGGCGTCGATATCCGATACCAGTATCAGATTGGTGCATAGTTTTAAGACAGGAAAATTCAGGTACAACCTTTAAGTGTCTGTCTGTGCTGTTTGATCTTTGCTGGACTCAGTTTCACAGTTGTTCCACTTGTTCACTGACCCTCCTGCGTCAGGTCATTTTGACAGTGGGACTTTACATGAGATATTTCTGTGGGAAAACATAGCACCTCTTATTCTGTGTGTTTGTTTTGTGTTGACTTTTATATGAGGCACTTGAATACACTTGAACTGAAAAAAACCTCAAAAGTCACAGTCACACTCTGAGCACACGGCTGTTTGTAAGTCTGCTACAATAAACATGGATTCAGAAAAAAACAAAATATCATATCTCACATCTCACACACTGTCTCACACACTGTCATACTTGTGTGGGGAGCACACTGTTGTGTTGGGAGCACACTGTTGTGTGAGGAGCTCACTGTTGTGTGAGGAGCTCACTGTTGTGTGAGGAGCTCACTGTTGTGTGAGGAGCTCACTGTTGTGTTAAGCCCAAGACTCAACCTCCATGACATGATAAATGTGTTTTCACAACATGTACGAGCCATTTTGACCCTGCAGTGATCCACACAGTGTAGAGTGTTACCATGGAGACAATAAGACATGTATATAACACTATATTATTGTAATGGCTCAAAAAGTAAATAAACTGTCCATAGTTCATAAAGAAACAGGTTTAGTAAAAGTTGGATGAATTTGCCTTGTTCCATATTTGGAATTCCGACTGTGAGTATCATAGCAACCAAAGAGCCAGTCTGGAGCGAGGCTGTTGAAGGTAACGCCCATTTCTGCCCACAACTCTGGTTTAGCAGGGAGCGGGCACTTAGCAACGCTGTCAATCAAACCTGTTGCTAACGCTAACAGGAGCGACCTTGGGGAAAGAAGGTGCCTGATTTGTCTGTTACTAATGTTCATATTTTGATTTACAGACACAATAGTGAAATTAAAACCCCAGGATCATGTAGAGCGGGTTAATACAAACATTTTAAGACCAAAATGATGAATCTGACAGCAGCAGTTACAGAGAGAGGGGCCACAGTTTTTACATAGAAAGTGAATTGGAGTTGATGGAGCTGGAGGCGCACCCATGATTTTTTGCAACGCGGCAGCTAGCAGGTTAGCTATGTCCATTTATATATACAGTCTATGCTAAAGACTAAATATATAATACAGAGGAAGTATTTTGAAACATGTCCCTCCTCCAGATGGGGAGGACGGCCTGTGTGTGGATGGAGTGATCTTGAGCGTCCAGAGGAACAGTATAAATCTGGACTCTTAATGAGCAGCAGTGGACAGACACATGGAGTAGAGACAGTGAGGCCCTTTTATGGAGAAGCTCGGCCGCGTCCAAACACTTCACAAGACTTATGCACAGCTCACCTATACTACCTCACCCTGATGTTATGTAACACCAGATTCATGGCTTTTCATTTCTCCTGGATTTGTGAAGTAAAAGTTACATGATGGGATCAGTTTGGCCCATATAGGATTAGATCAGTTTGGCCCACATAGGCTCAGATCAGTTTGGCCCATATAGGCTCAGACCGAGAACATTTATGAACCAATGAACCATTTATGAACTAAATACTTTAGTTTTGTTTAATTTTAAGATTGGGACAAAAAACAGCCGCAGAGTAAGTGGACTGTACAAGGCTTAGTTTAGGGGATTAACATTCCATCATTACATTATTATTGATAAATTGATTAGGTGATTATTTTATTAGGCTGTGTACTGTAGCGTCTGGCAGCCGCACCATTTACTTCCTGTCCAGTTTTATCTCTGTGAGGTTTTTGCTGAGTCAACAGGTTAAACACTACACAAATAAAATGAATACTTCACCAGAGACACTTCTGTGTTTAGAAAGAGACAAGAGTTTGTGCTAACGTTAACGCTAATTTTGAGACATACGAAATATTAACCAAATAGAAATAGAAATATTAACACCACAAACTGAAGTATTCCACATATAAAAATAATCAGATCTTTACATTAATCAGTTTAAATTTGAATAGGTTGTTTATTTTATATTTTATGCTGTTAATAAAAGTTAGCTTTGAGACGCAGCGAGCTAGCTAGCATGCTGCTGTGCACAGGGCAAAATCGGGACAAAAACAGGCGAGGTAGTACTGGTACTGGAGTACTAAAGGGGAGAGTGAGGGGGGAGGAGGGGCGGGGTCTGGAGGACTAAAGGGGAGTGCGAGGGGGAAGGAGGGGCAGGGTCTGGAGGACTAAAGGGGAGAGTGAGAGCGGAGGAGGTCTGGAGGTATAAGGAACAGTGTGATTGGTCTAACAGGTATCCACACTTCAAACATCTGGCTGTAATCAGGGAAATCATGCGTGATGTCGCATAGTACTTGAAATCCCAGTGGCTGTGTACACTGGTGTATGAATGTGTGTGTGAATGGGTGAGTGGTTCCTTGATGTAAAGCGCTTTGAGCCTTGAAGGTGGAAAAGTGCTTTATAAAAATGTGACCATTTACCAGGTGACCAATTGTTGAGATATTAAAAATACAGACTAAAAGTGGCAGTAACTGATTTGTTGTTAACCCCTGAATTTACCCCTGAATGAGTCGTTCATTCTTCATGAGTATATCTGTAGTACATCTTTGTCCAGTGCCTTGGGGAAACTTGGTTCTGGTTGTTCATTAATCCTCATTACACATAGATGTGGAGCAAAGTTTTGATCCGTGCGTGGGCTTTGCTTCCTTGTTTACTCTGGCTGGTCTGGAGCATTTCTGCTGACCTGAGACTGGGTCAGGGGAGCTTTCTAGATCCGACATGCAACGGTGGCGCTCGAGATCCTTGTGACCAGTGACCCCGGCTCCGCCTTCACCATACGGAAATACTCTGTCTTTCCCATACATCCTGTTTGTTTGATGCAACTGTGTGTGTGTGATCTGTGGATTCAAAGTACTCTATATATATCATTAAAGGTCCTATATCACACAAAATGACCCTTGTGAGCTTCAAGCCATGTTCTAATGCTGTTACCTCCTGAAAAAAAATACCCGGATTTGTGTTTTGTTTCATTTTGATTATTCTACCTACCCCGTACCTCTGTCCAGTGTTGGAAGTAGTTCCATTTTATCACTTAAGTAAAAGTACAGAAACCAGAGCAAAAAAATACTCAAGTAAAAGTAAAAGTATCACATGAAAAAATCTACTTAAGTAAAAGTGTTAAAGTACCTTTTTAAAAATGTACTTAAAGAATAAAAAGTAAAGGTATTTCACACAGATTTTGAGTCTTATAAAGCTTCAAATGTAGTGATTTTGATAAAGATTTGAACTGAATTTTGTTCAACAGAAACAATTGAATCAGTCTTTTTTTTTTTGTTTTTATTTGTATATTTTTGTTTTGTTCAAATTATGAACATGTTAAAAATAAACCCTCAGCCTTTTCAGCAGGTCTCACACAATAATAAAAATACTTTTACTTTTCAGTCCAGTTCAAAAATGTAGTGAAGTAGAAAGTACAGATACTGCTCTCAAATGTAGTGAAGTAAAAGTAAAAAGTATACACTGTAAAATGTACTTAAGTAAAGTACAAATACATAAAATTCTACTTAAGTACAGTACTTTAATACTTTTACTTCATTGCATTCCACCTCTGCCTCTGTCCACTATATAAAGTGCAGTGATGTTGGGGTTTTTTTGTTTTTTTTAAATCTGGCTCTTTCACAGTGAAATAAGTGAGATATGATTTATTCTTTTCCCTTTGGCTTATGTGTAAAACAATACATCCCTGTTTCTTTTGTTGTTTCTGTCTGAATCACACCTGACACCTCCTTATCTTGGCCTCACTCTGCAAAAGTTCTGCCATTTTCTCAACATCTTTATCACTCTCATAAATTATGTTTCTGTTCTGTGTTTCCAGGGCCTTATTTCATCCGTTTAGAAGCTCCAATGAACAACATAACCACATCTCTAGGCCACACCGCTGAGCTGTTTTGTCGAGTATCTGGCAACCCACCTCCCACAGTAAGATGGCTGAAGAACGACGCTCCAGTCGTACAAGAGCCGCGCCGGGTGTCGTATCGCTCCATGCCGTACGGGTCCAGACTGCGGATACGGAATCTGGACACTACGGATACAGGATATTTCCAGTGTGTGGCAACCAACTCCCATGGAACAGTGTCCACCACCGGTGTGCTCTTCGTCAAATTCGGTAAGAGCCCAAACGGTTTTCCAGGATTTTGTTTAGGGAAGCAAACTTTTAATGCTATTCTCTGATCTCTGTTCTAATGTTGATTCCTCATCACAAACAGACCTGGAGTTGTGTTTTGTTTCATTCCCACATGTTTAACACACATTTAGGCTGAGTTCTTCTCTCAAACAGAATACACTCTGTTCCACCTTGTGATGTCATGTGGTAATACAGGAAGTACTCCACTGTGTTTTTAAACTCCATACACCTTCACTAGAATCATTTGGATAATTTCAGCCCTGCAACTGACAATCTCTACTGAACTAAAGGTAAAAGGAGCTGTTAACTTGAAAACTACCACTTCATGACATCACAAGGCGGAACAGAACATTTTGAGCTTTGGAGATGTAGACAGACTAATAATAAAGTGTTACTCAAACATGTGTGAATGAAATAAAACACAATTCCAGGTATGTTTTTGAGGAGGTAACAGCATTAGAACATGGATTAAAGCTACAAGAGTCAGTTTTGTGAAATATAGGACCTTTCAGTAGCATTGTTTTCTTTGCAAACAACACAATCTTTTCTCTTATTATGGAAAAAGGATTTGCTCTGTAGTTTTAGATGTTCACAGCCATGTTCTGTAATACATATGATTCTTGTGTTAGTTTAGTAGTTTTTATTTCTCTTCTTGAATGAACAGAATTGTACCTTTAAAACACTTACATTAGTATCAGTAAATGGCAGACACAGGTTTCCAGAGTCATTCAGATCTGCTTTTGTTTATTTTAAATCCAAATTTAAATATTTAGGACTTAAAATGAGATGTTTGTTTTTTATACCCAGAAATTAGAACTGATTTGGCAAATTCATGAATATTTGGAGACCACTGCAAAATAAAACCCACTTTTTCCAGTCAGGAGGATTTTGTGGCTGTAGCTGAAGCCCACACCCACATTCACTGAGCCGTTTAGTTTTCTTATGCAAAAAGAAATTGACAACAGTTATGTGTATTTACATGTGTATTCACATCTGTATACACATGTGTATTCACATGTGTATTCACATGTGTATTCACATGTGTATTCACATGTGTATTCACATGTGTATTCACATGTGTGTTCACTTGTGTATTCACATGTGTATTCACATGTGTGTTCACTTGTGTATTCACATGTGTATTCACATGTGTGTTCACATGTGTATTCACACAGAACTTTTATGAATGTAAAAAATAAAAGTATAAAAAATAGTCAACTTTAATTCACTGATAATTCACTAATGCTAACCATTATTAAAAGCTTAAAATATAAAATAAACAACCTATTAAAATTAAAATTGAAATAATCTTTAATCTTCAGTCTTTACATTAATCAGTTTGTGGTGTTATTTTAATAATTGTCATGCCTTAAAAAGGCATGTTTTAAAAAGAGTCACAGCAGAGTCCTATATTTGTGAGTCACGTTATTATTTCATTTTGTGACTTTTTCAGCTGCAAATAAAACTGTACAGTAAAGCTCACCTGGGTCGCACAAATCCATCACAGTACACAGTGTGCTTCTGTAATGAACATCAGTCCAGAACACTTCCAGAAGACACTGCTCCAGACACTGCTCTCAAGTCCAAAATGCTCTAGTATTCCCCATAACATTTTAAGAATATTATATATATATATATACTTTAATCACCTTAAATGTTCTTTATGAAATGTTACTACCACATTAGTTTGAGTAACTTTGACTTAGACCTCAAAAACCTCCAGTTTGCTCTACACTGGAGTCAAAGACCTGGTGTTTGCTCTACACTGGAGTCAAAGACCTGGTGTTTGCTCTACACTGGAGTCAAAGACCTGTGTTTGCTCTACACTGGAGTCAAAGACCTCCTGGTATTTGCTCTCCACTGGAGTCATTCTTTGCTGGTGTTGCAAACCTTGACATCTGTTTTCTTATTTCACTTTAGCTACAACCCATTTGGCTGCATGCAGAAGGCCTCCCACAGACTCACCGTTGGCTCGTACTTCACAAATCTGGGAACAATATAAAAGATCATGTTCTTAAACTCCTCCTGTTTTCTGTTTCAGATCCTCTGCCCACACCTCTGCCAGGGCGTCCCACGTAAGTCTGCTTCTGTCTCCCATGGCTCAATGTGTGCTACCAGCCAAAAGTTTGGACATGTCCTCTCATTCAGTGTTTTATTTCTTTTTTACTACTTTCTACATTTTATATACACACAGAAGTCACCAAATATATGAAGCAAGATATATGGAATTATGTAATAAAGAAAAAAAAAGTGAAATAACTTTACTAAATATTTTTCGGCAAAGCAAAGGGTGGATACTGTGTGTATATAAATTGTAGAAAGTAACAAAATGAAACACCACTGGTTTAGCAAGGCAATGCTGTCAATCAAACCTGTTGCTAAAGCTAACGGAAGTGACCTCGAGGAAAGAAGGCTCCTGATTGGTCTGTTATTAATGTTCATATCTTGATTTACGGAAGCAATAATTAAATAAAAACACCAGGATCATGTAGACCGGGTTAATACGAACATTTTAAGACCAAAATGACGAGTCTAACAGCAGCAGTTACAGAGAGAGGGGCCACAGTTTTTCAATGTAAAGTGAATTGGAGCCAGAGTCGATGGAGCTGGAAGTGTGTCACTTCCTGTTTGGAACACTAGCTAGCAGGTTAGCTATGTGCATTTATATATACAGTCTATGCTCCAAACCTTTGCCTGGTTGTGTACATCACATTATTCCTCTTACTTTAATTCATTTTTAATGATGATTTCTTAACTATTTTACCAAACACTAAATTTATTGCTAAATCGATTAGCTTCTTTCAGCTGGTTGTCATCCCTCTGCTGTGTGTTGATGGGACTCCAGAGACTCCAGTGAGTGAGTCAGTTCTGTTATTTCCTGTGAATGAGGCGGCCTGTGGTTATTATGGGATATATGAGGCAGTTCTGGCCCAGCAGCACCTCTCACATGGGTCACATCTGACACCACACATCAGTAATGGAATAATTTATCAAACTGGTTCTAAGAAATATAAAATCGCTATTTACAAGTACAGTTCAAAATTAAATATATTTTAATACAATATAAAGGGTCAAATCTCTTCTTAATCTAATCTCAATTTAAAGTCTCTGTACCTGAGGAGCAGCGGCTCTACTCCAAGCTCCTCCTGTGTGACTAAACTCCTCCCCCTCTCTCTAAGGGAGCGCCCAGCCACCCTGCGGAGGAAAGTCATTTAAACACTTGTATCCGCCATCTTGTCCTTTTAGTCATTAACCAAAGCTCATGACCATAGGGAGGGCAGGACCAGAGACATAAACCAGGACTAAACCAGGACTAAACCAGGACTAAACCAGGACTAAACCAGGACTAAACCAGGACTAAACCAGGACCATAGGTGAGGGTAAATGGAGAGCTTTGCCTTTTGACTCACTGAACCGATCCAACTGTCAATCTCGCACTCTATTCTTCCCTCTCTCCCTCCCATAGGAGTAAAATACCCCCTCTTTAATACCCCATAGACGTAGGGGTAGGTATAAAATGTAATTGTCTTGAATGGGTGGCCAAACTGACTGAAATAATGGGGACTGTGCAATGAGTGTAATGTGCAGTTTTTATTTTGGCCCTTTTGTGACTTTTGTGACTAACCCTAACCCTAACCCTTTGGGACAACAGATGGAAATTAGCCTTTCGCTATAATCTGGTGTGTTTACATTCATGTTGAATCATGTCTGTTCATTAGCATTGTCCCAATCAAATAAATAAATAAATAAAATACCCCTTCTTTAATACCCCATAGAAGTCAAATACCCCCTCTTTAATAAAGTTTAATTTCATAAACTGTCCACATACTAGAGGCATGGTCTCATATAAGAGTGAAAGAAAATGAAGGATTTTTACTTGTTGTTACGTGTCAGTAATCGTGAATATTATCGTAACACTAAACTTAAAAATTGTGTCATATCTGCGGGTCAGTCTGCGTCTCTAATCTGATCACGCTCATAAAACTCTGTCAAATGAAATGGAGTCAAATGAAATGGAATCTCATAAAACAGAAGAAACGATCCCCCCTGATGTCTCCATGCTGTATTGGCAGTTTATCTCTCTTCAAACCCCAGATATTTTTTTGCTTTAGTTCTGATCTTCCCGCTGGTCGAGGCTTTCTGAAGTTTATTAGGTTGTGTCTGGATCAAAGCTCTTGGCCTGGATGAGTTTCACAAATGTCCCAAAGTTAAACCCGGTTCCAAGGCTCAGCACCGCGGAGCCAACGCTGCTGGCACCCAATCGAAATCAGACACCCTGTAAAAGTTCACCACGGAACAGCTCTAGAATGTACTTGGCTGTTTCCAGATTCACTTTGTTTACATGTTGTTTATGTGGACGTGACAATGCAGCTGGATTTACAGATGAAGAGTTTGGATTTAAAAACAATTATCCAAAAAAATGGAAATGGGATTATAGACACAGGAACCAAGCCTCGTGTGACATTACTACATCAACAGTGAAGACAGGTTTGAGTTAAATAACAGCTAGAGCAGGAAT